>JAUMHH010155346.1:0-16905 GCA_032359455.1 Chlamys rubida | reverse complement strand
ACAGTGTTAAACGTTGTTCGTGACTCTGACACAATGTGTTACAGTGTTAAACGTTGTTCGTGACTCTGACACAATGTGTTACAGTGTTAAACGTTGTTCGTGACTCTGACACAATGTATTGCAGTGTTAAACGTTGTTCATGACTCTGACACAATGTATTGCAGTGTTAAACGTTGTTCGTGACTCTGACACAAATTGTTACAGTGTTAAACGTTGTTCGTGACTCTGACACAAATTGTTACAGTGTTAAACGTTGTTCGTCTTCCTAACAACAGATTTAAACGCTGTGATAAAACGTTTGACTCATGCAAAGTGATATTGTTGTACTGTAGTCTGCAATTTGTTTATCTTGATGCTGTTAAAAAAAAGAATTATATTTTACTGTTCATCATGTTTTTTTTATCGATATAGTAAAACAGTTAAGTATGGTTATTTCGGGATGTAGCAAGTTTCTGGTTACCCTTGACCAGGCCTATTTCCCTCGGCTTCGCCTCGGGAAATAGCCCTGGTCGCGGGGAACCAGAAACTTGCTATATCCCTCATAACCATACTTTAACTGTATAATAATACAACTGTTGACGTGATCTTGACATCTAATGAAAAGTCGCGACACAGTGTATTATTTGACGGGTTTCATGCAATCTCTTGCCGTTACAAAAAAGTAATAATCAGAAGATGCATCACGTTCCATAGAATATAAAAATACATACTACTTGTATGGCAGGTTTACACATTTTCTTGAGATAATATTCATGAAATCCATGTACATATATTGTATTCAGGAAGACACCAAAATATAATTGTTTCTATAAATGTTTAAATGTTTAAAACATAGCTATATTTCTAACACTATTGCGTTTATTTAAAAATTGAAAAACATTATTCTGAACATCTAAGAGAGATATGCAACACAATTTCTAACATACATCAAAAGAAATTATAAATACTCAAAATATTCTATGGTTACCAATTCCTTCAGACGACAAACGTCAATCGGAAACCAGTCGGGAACTTCCGCTTGAATTTGACGTCGCGCCATGATTGGTCTCCGTTTAATTTCACAGTATGACGGAAAGACTCTGACAGGTTCCGATTGAATAAAAAACACTTAAATGTAATAGTTCTTTACATATTTGTGTCATGATTTCTTGACAATATTTGGAGTTGGTAAGTTCCCTATTTTTCGACACTGTGCAACATAAGCATTACTAACAGATAGTGTAATACACTGATATTGAATAATTACGAAAATTACAAATACAATTTTAAAATAGCTACTTATATATACATTTTTAACCTGGATAATTGTCAGGCTTGACCATTGGCGTAAAAAGATCCTTTGGAACATTTCAACTTCCCAAAAGTGTTCAAGTATCTTTTAAAGACAATAACGTAAAAAAACATTCATCAAAATCGAAGCGATTTTTGCGGTGAGAAGAGGTCACACGATCAATTTTGGAGCTACATTACGACATACTCCCCATGGTTTAGTTGATACGTAACATATATTCGAATAGTAAATGTGTGATAAAAATAACCACAGTAAGTATCGTCTATATGCCACCTGACACCTTAATCACAGCGCGTGCTGTGACCCACTCACGTGCATGACGCAGGCACGAGATTTAAAAAGACTTTATCGGACTATTTTATTATTAATTTGCAGATAAGTGTAATATGAAATACTTATCTGATATTTATAGTCACATCTTTATTCTCAAGTTTTGATGTTACCAGGGAATTGGTTGCCATGTTAATAGTTCTGTGATGACGGAGGAAGCCTTAGATGCAGTTTCACCATAACGTGTATTAACTTAGAGCAGGACGGTCTTATCACCAGGCGAGCGAGTCCCATACCTACACACTCGAGATAGGTTCCGTCTATGCAGACGCCATGCAGATAAAAAAGGGTATATACCCTTAGTAAGACTAGCTAGATAATGTCGACTCTAATAACTCTTACGACTATATCTGGAAAATAATCTCAATATTTCTTCTTATCAATATTGCAGGTTCGCACGTAAATTGATTTATGTTTGCAGCTCACGACATTTCGTTGGAAAGTAGGGATTTCTATGCTGTAGAAACTAAATCAGAATGAATATCGATGCATGTTTAGAAAAAACCTTACATTACTGGCTTTTCCTAGATTTAATCACGATGTAGACAAAATAAGGGATTTGTCGTCATAACTAGAAATCTAATATAACGAATAAAATGTTCCATCAAATATATTTTGACGTATTTTGTAACGATATTGCAAGACTCGACAATAGAAACAAACCTAATACTGAAAGCCGTCTGGGATAGATTTTTAATATAAATTTAGAATACGGAAGGCCCGTTAAGACGTAAAAAACAGGAGAAGACCGAAGTATTATCAAAACCATGCTTCGAACTCAAAATCGATAAGACTAGAGGACAAATTTGGTCAAAGGAAAGATTTGCATGTAGGTTTGAAGAACTGCAAGGATAATAGGACCAGGTGCTCCGGAAGGGTTAGCGGCTTCATCGACGACAACCGGCACGTAAATCTGGGTCAAATCCAACTCATGTCACATTCTTAAACACATTCAGAGCCCGGATCGTAACAGCAAATACACAAGGCTCATTAATGGGTATAATCACAAACAGCGACCTTCACATAACAATGAAATGTCAAATTTCCCTATGAGATCCTGATGGCGGCAAAATACTTGTCCATAGACTTCATGAACCTACATCTCTGCAACGTACTTGGATATGTTTTTCTATAAATGTGAGCCCAGGCGGGAGACTACAGGAGATGTTGTGTAATTTTGTCTAGACTCCCACCATGTTAGAATGCATGGGGAACACAGAAATACGACATTCTGTAAAAATGTTTTAATTGGAATTGTTTCGTTAAACATAGACTGTTCTTCTCTGTACAGCTTCAGAACTAGATACAATCGAAATTTGTTGTTCAGTTCGTAGAATCCATACCAATATAGATACAACATCATTCTAGGAAGAGATAAGCCTACTGCACCGAATTACACACGAGTGTAAATTTATACCTGGTTGCATTTTACATTTCTTGACAGTTCAACAGTTTTGGAGCATAATCGATACATGTAGATAACGGGATATTTTCTAGTTGTCTGTGACTTAGATCAACAGTCAGGTTAAAGTGTAACCACATGGAATGTTATGGTTGGTGTAGGAATTTAGTACGTCTGAAGTTACTGATCTTCGTGACAAATTAAATTAAACTATTTTTTTTCTTCTGATTCGATTGCCATTATAAATGTCGACATATTATCTATTTCCTGCATACCTGACACACATATCTGTTTTGTTCGGAAGTGCTGGGTAGTTAAATTGCCTGCAAATTCATGTTAGGACGGAACCATGTTTCTGTTTAATACACTCCGGGGTGGACGTACACAATCATTATGATACTAGTAGTTAGTGTTTGGTTCAGGCACAGCTGTTTAAAAGGAAACATTGTTGACGTTATTTATTGTCCTGTTCATGGGATTAATTTGTCTTGCATTATACCTCATTTGCTTTTTCACATCATTTCATTTGCACTATATTTTACAAACATGGTTACTGTAGAACATCTGATTGTAATGAGTATTGGATGGCTTGCAAGAAACATATTCTTTACCTGATTTGGGAATGAAATAAGGTTGTAAGATTAAATTTTAAACGAACAAAGTCTCTCGACAATGAACTCTAAAATGTGAGTGAAACAGATTTATCGTAAACCCGTTTCTGGGCTTTGCAGAAAGCATTGTACTATCCGTGACAGAGAGACAGGTTTAAACCTAATTGCTAACAGTCGCCTTGATTTACTAAAACCAGTTTTTGTGTTTAAGTTATATTAACGAATCTCGTTCTGGATTATCAACAATTTGTTTATCGATCAGTTAACACTGATGTAATCAATAGCAATTAGCGTTTGACAGTGATGTTGTTAATTAAATGACTCGTTAGATTAAAACAGAAATATGATGCTGTAAATGAGTCATTGGTGCCGTAAAAGTGGCACGAAAACCTCTGAATTTGACCTGCGATCATCTTATAAAGTGGACTATATATTAGCTACAGTATGGCATGCGGAAGTACATTGCCGTTTGACGTACAATAAAACGTATGGTGTATCGTGATTGAAATATTTAGCATAGTTCCACATGTTCATGATAGTTATTATGCCGAACTGTGTGATAGTTAATATGCCGAACTCCTGTCAGAGTTTGACTTTTATTTCCCGAAGACGTATTATTATCAACATTAATTATCCGGATCAAACAGAGTAAAGCCAATCTGACTGAATTTAAACCGTCGTTAGATTTATTGTGTTTCCCTATTAACGATTTTCATTTCCCAATTAGCTACTAACTTCTACCAGAACCGTCGCGCGTGCGCACTCTTCATGTAACAGAAATTATATCCTCATGACTAGAAAAAGTGAAAATGTCGGTCATGGCAGATTCCTAAAAGTACCATTACAATAACCATGATAAATTTTATTTTATTTTGCGATGAAGGGTAATAAGAGAAAGCTCAACCCGATGAGAAGATGATTATATATCCAATCGCTTTCAATGTTCTTTAGCTTATTCTTTACAGAAATACCTACTAATATATTTCGACAATTTTCGAAGAAAAATACCATAAAAGCATAACAAACTGATCACAGTTAAAACAATTGTCCGGTCAATATTTTTGACTATTGCTTAACAAACTGTGATATTGGCAGGCAGCGACGCGCAATTGATATTCAAATGTTCTGTTAACAGTGCAACTGTTCAGCAGACGACATCGCCATATCACACTCTCGGAAGCATTTCATCGGTTCAAATCAAACAAGTAGTTGAATGAGTTTTTACTGTTAAATGATAAAGCATGAAACAATTGTATACTGTGAACAGTTTACTTTTACGACAGTTTTTTCGTCACGCTTTTCACTGTACATACAAGAATTTACCACGAACGACTTTAACACAAAAGCAAACATTTATATTAAAATTACTATTGCATACCCAGCAAAAGTAAAAGCGCATTTTTTATACTGCGAGTTGGTTGTGCAGGGTTAAATGTCCTATCAACAGCTAAGGTAATTTAAGGACGTGCCTCCATGTGTGATGTGTATGCGTGCTTGGAGGTAGGGTATGTTGGTGTGATTGCCTTTTGATAGTGCTAATATGATGCCGACTTTAGAGTGCTACCTCACTGAAATACCATGCCGAAGGCACCTAGCACAGTAGTCCGCCCGGTTACACTATACTAACTAGTTGTTGCCATTGTCCAAAATGCTGAACGTTACGCCAGAAATACCAACTACCATTTTTTAAGAACTAAGGTATGGTCCGGCCTGGGGACAACCACTTGCCTATACCCCACTTGGGCGAACGCTCAACATTAAAGCCAAATTAAGGTATTACCAAGCAAGACGCTAGGAAATAAAAATTCTGCAAGGGGTACATTTGTCGACTCTTAAGATACATGCAGTGGGTAACACTATCTGTATTATTTTCTCGATCACCGAACTGCAGGAGTGAAATACTGCGAGATTTTGTATTTGTATAAGTAAACGCGAAAACAACACTGTGCGAAATCGAATCTGTATTAAGTATACCGAAAACGATTATCGTTCATAAGGATAATTTTATAAACTGTTTGCCTATATATTAACAACAGGGGGATATTCGTTATTTCTTTATGAAACTGACGATATTTATTAATATTGTTGATAATTTTTTAACAATAATGAGAATTGTTACTAAAAAAAAATGTTGTTAATGCTCATTTATTCATGTCGTCATAAATTGAAATTAAGAAGATTTCTTCCTATTATTCCACATTCTATTTGGTTATTTTTTAAGTGTAAATTAACAAATAGCTTACGGACGCAAAACGTTATGCATAAGATCCGTTTTTTTTCATATCACAAATACTATGACTGAAACGTGCTGATTTTTATATTATCACTAAAAATGCAAACAAGGTAATACCTATTTGAAAGTTTAGTATGTTGATGTATAAAAAATCCAAAAAAATACTGCATCATAAAAAATACTGTACAACATTTGGGACCTTTAAGATTGTGTTTGCCTCCTTGTGATAGTGCAGATCTGATGCCGACATTATAGTGCTATCTCAATGAAATATTATGCCATAAGAACCCAGCACAGCATTCCGCCCGGTCACATTATATTGACAACGGGTGAACTAGTTGTTGCCATCACCAAACACACTGAACGTTTAGCAGGGAATACCAACTGCCATTTTAAGGACTTAGGTATGTCCCGGCAAGGGAACAACCCATTGCCTACCCCACTTGGGCGAAAACAAAATGTAAAGAGAATAAAAACCGTAAACAAAAGAATAAAGAAAAAGGCGCCTATACGACTCTTTATAACACTGCAATTCTTGTTACAATGTGTCACATTATTATGTCTGTTATATATCTTAACCTTATGTGTAACACAACAGAGTGTGTTAAGCATTACAACATATATGTAAGAAAAACGCATGCATCAAAATCAAGTGTGTAAGAAAAGAATTTGTCCCATATATGACATTGTTTCATTTGGTACGTATGTTCAATGATTAATAGCTTTTTTAAGTTGTCGTCAGTTATTTGAATGAATCTCAATAGAAACTCTGTTTGCGCAATCGGAATGAGAGCGGACCCATTTGTGAAGAGGCGACGATCATTCAATGCCGCTGAAAACAATTATATGCTCCCTCGCATGATCACATGCTGTCTCTTACTCTTTGCTACTTTCGCCTCTTTTCTCGACCTCCCATATACATATATCATATTCATTTTTCAGTCGGTCTGTGCGACTCAATCTTAAGGACCTTTCTCTATTTAAACCTTCTCAAACGATTTTTGATGCAGACAGCTGCATAAAGTACTTAACGTTGGTTGCCAAACTCACGTCAGAACGCGTCCTGGTGCCTAACTTATTCATGTATTCTTGGCATTCCGTGGGATCTTCATTCAAAGACTACAGGCTAACGATACCGCGTCTCTCAGATCGATCGTGACATCCGACGGCGCGCAGGCCCGCAGTGTGTTGTGGACACTCATCATGCATCTGTCTACAGATGAATTTAAAGAATACCCCGTACCAAAGGCCAGTGGCATCCTGTCAGTACCGACAGCACCGCTAATTAATCCGGGAAAGGAGAGAAATTGAGCAATTTTTCTCATCGTTATCTTTGCGTGTCATTTAAAAAGCCCGAACCATGTTTGGAAAACCTCAAACAGTAAAGTCAAAAGCAAGCCAGTTTGACGCAGCTATTAGTTTTTATCAGTTAACGCGACAGTTTGAAATTAAAACAAATTACCAACCAGACATTTGGCGTTGTTATTACACTCAAAACTCTATGACCGGTATTGATTAAACTCAAAAACGTTAAAACGGTTCTCGCACGAGAACACGAACTCTGCACTGTGTCTAAAGCGGTTGGTCGGGGCTGGCTTGGTTCCCTAGAGAAGGCACTGTTTTAACCTGATAGGCTGAACGATTTATGCTGGATGATTTTTACAACAGTTATGGCTTTTCACGCAAGTTAAATCTGTAGGTTTGAAACCGAAGCTTTTCAGACTTTCAGGCATCGATGTAAATAGAGTTTTTTCAACCCATGACTAAACCCACATCTCGACTATGTGGACTATGGTTATAGCCACATTGTCATTGTATGCACAGACTAACACTTAACATAAACTATTATTACCTATTTCGATCAAGGTTGCGTACATAACCCCCACTCCGTATATATATACATTATATATGGTACCTCGCGCAATGCACGAGCTCCTAGGTTTACAGGTTCAGTGGGCTAAGGTAGCAGGCGGTATTCAATCTGGTTCTCATATATTGATTCATTACTATTAACTTGTTTTGTGGGTCGACACACTGCTACAAGCAGATGCAGGGTGTGTGTTTTACCATAGTCTCTTCAATGTTATGTTCGGCAAAATAGTGTATAAAATAGCTGCTAATTCCTTTCCTATGCGCTGCGCACGGCGAAGATGTGTTCTTAATTAACACATTCAGGAATGTTCCTATTTGTATTCCTTGGTGTTACCGGTGGTGAACGCGCGTGCCGGTGTGTGAGAAGCGCGTGAGGTGTTTTCTCCTTACACCTCTCCTTCCTTCTGTTCCCCCATGTTTAACAACGCATTAAAGTCAAGTTTCAGAGGTCAATGATTGCACGGCGACAGATGGTAAAATAGACTCAAGCAAAAAACCGGGAAACACGTGCATGGACCGTGCGGATTGGATAACCCACACTCGATTTTCTGAGCTTTTGCTTACTGGGGGCTTCCTTAGGGCCACTTTCCTTTTGTACAAGGCAATGTAATTGCGTTTTAACGCTCTACGTATTGAAGTGCTTATTTAAAGCAAAGTGTCACATGTACATACAACAAATCACATTTGTGCAAGCGCCATCTCTTTAACATTTCTGATATTCAATTTCTTCGAACCTTTTTGACAAATTCCTACCTCTTTATGTCCAAAGAGAACTTAAAGCTGTATTTTTGTAAATATATACGTATTGTTTTAAAATGCTTTCATACTGAAGACTTAAATCTAAGGTTCTATGGATGTTTTTCCTTAAGTTTCCTGTTGGTTCAGGGTTTCTCCAACCTCTAGTTAAATATGGTGTTTCTCTAGTCTCTGTTTTAGTTTGGCGTTTCTTTAGTCTCGGGTTTAGTTTGGCGTTTCTCTACAGCCTGTTTTTGTCTGACGTTTCTCTATTGTCTGATTTATTCTGGCGTTTCTGTAACGTCTGGTTTTAGTAAGTGATTTTCTCACATTTCTAGGCTTGTTTGATATTTTCTCTGGTTTCTGCTACTGTTCATATTTGGTAACAGTAGAAAAGGGTTTGTCTGCTGCAAGGGTACGAGGACGCGTTAATATCCACGCGGAATTTTGACTCACAACACTTTATCATTCGGATATCTTCTCTCGTCACCACTCTTTCCTCAAGCGATTGTCAGAATGATGTATCCGGGTGATGTTTTTTCATATTTCCGTGTACTGCTGTGTATAAAATGTGATTTTTCCTTGAGATTGCACTACGAAATGACTCTTGAATGACACCATCGCCAATGCTTTCGTCAAACGACTTCAACTACCTGTGTTGGGGAACGTTTAACCAGTAACGAACATATGGACTTGTTATATAATCTGCCCTGGTCTGTCACTACTCTATTGTCCTTTACCTGTAGTGTGCCATCCTTGATTGCTATACGTTTAAGGGCAATTTTAAAGAGAAATATAAATTTATATAAATATCTGTGCTCTTAATGTTATCTTAAGATGAACATTGATATCTAATATAGAGCATACGAGCCATTGCGTGATCGTTATCATACATAATTGAACATTATGACTTCTTGAAGAGTCTTTAATGTTAATGTTTAAGGGAGCATAAATCTCCCATGAGCTTAAATTATCCTTCTGAATTAGTATAATCGTTTTTGAGTAAGCATTACTTACCCTTTATGAGTGAGAATTATCACCTTTGAGTATTTCCACCTGTGGTCGTTCCTAATCATATATGAGGTAGAATTACCACCTCCTCTGAGTGAGCATACTCATGTTTGAGTGAGCATACTAAAATTTAATTAAGCATAATTGTTTTTGAGTCATGACCCGTCTAACACAGACTTTCTGTATTACTATAGCGATGATGAAAACGTCTTTCTCTCTATCATATTTTAATATACTCACATATTTATCATTAAGATAAACCACCCTGTAATAATCGAGGACGCACAGGCCCTATCTAGTCCAGATACTCTACTCAAACCTACATATCGAACACGACGAGTCCAATGCGTCTTTAATAAGCTAGCTTGGATATGTTAGATCAGGGACGCAGGCGCCGCAACAATAGGCGCTGTCAAATCAGACGTCTGTATCAGACATCTCGCTCCCACTTCTCGTTCAAATACACGGTTAAGATGAAGAGATTTACATGCATGTTTTATAAAACAGAAATGAAACATGGCATGAAGAGGAGGGAGTGGGACTTGCCTTGTACCCACTCGTGTTCGACAGCCCAGCTTCTTCAAATCTACATGTATGATTTATACCATGCCGCGGGAAAGGGTTATCTTGTAAATACTTATGTTACGCAAATGTATGTTGTGAAGTATCTGTCAGGTTTTGTTAATATCGAGTTCAAATCCTTCAGTAATGTGGCAAAATTTAACGAAACTATTTAAACAAACTTTAGATATTGAAGGAGTGTTATTGCACAGTATCAAACCTCTTTAAAATGAGCGATGAGTTAAAACAGAAATCAGTTATATTGAAAAGTGAAAGCAACAATAAAAATGTAGTAAAGTGAAACAAGGCATTAAATAGGTGCAACACCATTGATCGAGAAACTATAAACAAACCTAACACAGACAAGCAGCATCGCATGTTGGTAATCTCTCCCGGATATAGCGGCTCAGCCAGCGACATACAGACCGAGTACCGTAAATACTACAACAGGCGCTCCAGTCCATTGACAGTAAAGATACTGAAGATGGTATATAATATCACTCGTTGATATAAGGTATGAATATTCTCAGTTAAATGTGAAGCCAGGCCCTGGTAATGCTTCATTTTTTATGCACATGCTCTAAATGAACGTAGCAGATTAAGCCCTACATATTTGTCAAAGACTTGATGACATGCCTTTTACCTGTATACTAGGCAGACATTGGAGCATTTGGTATTGAATTCTTTTATCACACTCACATTCTTCTATACATATTTCAATCGTGCGGTTGGCACATCGACTGTAAAATTGTTACCAGCACAGTGGACCATGATAGAATTACCAGCACAGTGGACCATGATAGAATTGAAGTGATAAGAACGTAATTGAACTTTCAGAGATTCATCAAATTTGTAGCAAGACTATTTTGAGCCAAAATTCAATTAAGTGTCTTACATAATCACCTCAAGATTCTGTTATAAATTCCGAAATTGCATTCGAACAAATCTAATAGGATTTATAACAATTATAAATATTGCTGATTAATATTATTTTTTGATCTTGATTTTGTATAAGACTGCGACCTTGAATGTACGGTTATGTAATGATATTAGTATATTAGTACTAGAAATGTCATTTAATTAAGACAGCTACAGACCTGCACATCGTGAACAGTGCCTTACTGCAAATTATACACCAGTAGACAATATATCAATACATCCTTTTTTATTCATCACGAGTCTGATCAGTTTTACTAGTTATGTTGTCAAAATGGCACATACAATTCCTTTGCTGAAAAAGCAGGCAAGTCTTGGCGACAATAGCGCCTATAAATAAACTAGGACATGCTCACCATACCGTTGAGACGTGTTTACAATAAGGCAACTATCTCGTACTCTTTAGGCGTACGATTTATAGTTATCAGAATCTCTGATTGGCGTGTTTCATGCTATCAAAAGCATATTTCTTAGCGGTTCGGGACAAGTACAAAGCATGTTATTATTTATCTTTATCCAAATTTGTAAGATTTACGGTAGAGCTAATGGGCTGCGAAGACTTCGAGCCATAAACAACAATAAACGGTATGGGAACCGATATTCAGCACATATATCAACAGAAATGAATCCAAAACCTTTACGATATGATCCTCGCGCGATTAGAAAGAATGTCTCGCAATATCAACGGGAAAACAATCGTATGACGGAGAAAACAACCGTACGACGGATCGAGGGGTAAAGGGACACATGTTCAAGGTAGAATCCTTCACACGAGGTTCCATCGATCGGATAGACAAGTGTAAACAGATTACGGTAACGAGTCAGCAGGCGGTGAGCCTTCCTGTGCCTCAGACCTGCGAACTATTGTTATAACAGGGGCGTGATGTCAATTCCTAGCTTCTTCGCCGTAAACAATGACAGACTGGTACAGCAGCTTTTCAACAAGTTAGGTTTGTTTTTACGAAATGTGTTGTTTAAGGCATTTACACCGCATTTTCAGTGTTTTCTTATTCATCCTTTGAATTCCCCAAAACAGCGTAACATTTTACGCCTTTCCCAAAACAGTATATAATAGAACGACTTCAAGAAAGTAATGACACATTTTTTAACAAAATAATGTTACATTTTACACCATTTCTAAAACGTAGAAATTATTTGCATCTACTCAAAAATAATTCAAATATCACATCGTTTTGACATTCGTAGCGTAGCATTTTACAATTAACCCAAAACAGTGAAAACTGATTGCAGCGAGGATAAAAGACGAGGGCTGCAAAAGTTTGTTTTACGGCGAGAAGCGATTGCTGGTATAGAACATTTTACTTCGGTTCGAATCAGAGGGAGTGGTAAAGTCGCTGAGCGGGGGATGGCGCGGAACATCTTTGCAATATGCATTTAAAACCACATTCTTGCAAATACCAAACATTTAATTACTAGTTTTCAAATAATATTTAGATTAAATACATTTACTGTCTGACATTTCTTGAAATACGAAAATGTATTTCGATGGAAATATCGTTGTATTGCCTATGAAACTGTTTTTATTCGTGTAGACTTAGTCTCGCGCTTTTTATAATCTTAACTATTAAACGTCGCTGTGATTCACACGAGGTAGTATTAGGTTTAAACACTGCCCCCGTTTCCGCTTCTGTCCTTCTTTTCATTTCAAAACCGAGTTGAAGTCAGGTCCTACCCTGAATATCTACCAACAAAGCGATATCTGAAATTTCAACAAACATGTAATTTTGCGCCTATGTTTTCATTATAACGGCAGTTGCTAGGACTACCATCATGCTAAGTACAATTTTGTTTGCCCAAGTCACGCACATCATGACTATAATGCCCTCTGTCAACGGCCAACCCCGGCAAGCTCCTGCTCTGTGTATCATTTCACACCTTCCCTATAATTGAATTAAAGCCGATAACACATTCGGCCTTTTTAGATATGATCGGGGCTGTAGATGTTTCGGTCAATTGTAGAAGACGTATCTCGACAGAAACATGGCAATACATGTAGTAAACAGTATCGCTGATCAGGTAACGCTCACCATACAGATAACGGTATGTCTGGAAAATGTCTAACCTTTGGGAGAGGAACAGGTTTCCATCCCTCAAATATATAATACAATACTATTTCGTATTTGTTTAAAGTTGCTAAGTTTTTTATTGCAATTAATTATGTCAACTGCTTTCAATCAAAAGAGTTACTTTCTTGGATAGCAAATACAGTTTATTTCTATGATTTGTAATATGGGTGAAAATTACACAGTATCGATATGAGAGTTCACGCATGACCTTTCTTCCATCTGGGATCCGTAAGCGAACTAAAGTCTGATCGAGTTACGTAACTCCAATTGTCCTGCCAAAACGCCCATTATCAGAGTACAATGCGATACGTATCGTGGCCATAAAACTAAGGGACGTAATTAACTCAACAAGGACAGGGGAAGTAACTCAATATTTAATTAATGCATAATAGCAATTTGCGTAATAACTCAAACGGTAAAAGAAAACAGATTTTGGCAAAAGGAAACTTGCGCTTGACATTAATGACCCATTAACTGTATGGCAATCGTCGTGATCAAGTAGAGCAGAAACACAGGAGTAGGGTATTTTTTCTTAGAAGGTGGATCATAAGCGATTTTCAAAACAACTGTATAGTAATAAACAATCGAATTTGATGATAAAGATGATGTTTGGAGTGACAGATTCATGGCACCAACCGCCAGTGCTGTACTCTGACATAACCCCTTCCTACAGCTGACGTGGGAAATATGTGTGGTACAATCCCTGGCTTCTGTTCTAAAACAGATTCTTTTGCAGTTCATCCAGTGTTTCAAATAAAAAGGCGATTTAGTTAAACAAGCACCACTTTGATTCCTTTTTAGTTAACGTTAAAGGAAATATTGAACTGAGAACTAATTCTGATAATGAGAATTGAAAACGTTCTAAAATTTAGCAGTTCTGGTATCGGGATCAGGTTTCCTGACGTTACCTCTTACTCTTGTCGCTGCGAACACTACGATCGCCTACAAACCGTCCTTGACGTTACCCCGGACTCTTGTCGTGGAGAACATTACGATCACCAACAAACATTACTGGATGTTTCCCTGTACTCTTGTCGTAGATGAACAACGATCGGTACAGTCATGAGCTCTATGAAAATCATACGGTGTAGGAAATGTCCTCAGTGACATACTTTGATGGACGTCCGTGAACGATATAACAAATGTAATCAATGACAGACTTAGACAGATGTTCGCCGGTGTAATGAAGATCTTCAATGACGAAAATATTATGTAAGACGGCTTCTGGACTTTTTCAATTATATACGGACCTCTAGGGAATTTTTGTAATCTAGAAGCGACTGTCGTACACATTTGCATAAATGGCTTTAAGATATTGACGTAATCACTAATAAGAAACAGATTCCATCTCCTAGACTGATGAGATTGTCATCAAAACTAGAATGTCCCCAATCTGTAGGCATAGTAACACAAAGCATGTGTTCTCATCCTGCTGTGCCCAAAAAAATGGAAGTTCTTTTTATTGCGTAGCATATAGGCGTGCTACTGCACAGTTGGAAAGTTGTATCCATGTAGTAATATTTCAACCATGAGATGAGGGGTTTTTTGCTGTGTTTTTGCTACTTTTCTTTCACTTTCAATTTTTGCAAATATTTTTTCACATCGATTGTAGCGAAACAGACGCCGTAGCAATTTAAATTCATTCCAATATATTAATACATTTGGATTCAGTTTTAATCAGATGTTGACAATGCACATATCCAGAGGGGCTTCCGATACGTTGCAAGCAAAAGAAATTGACAATAGCATTAAACAAAGTGTTGGAAAAGTTTAATTTAGATGAAATGTAAGTGTCCCAGATGCACGCGGCAGACTGCCTGTCACGGTAGTGGGCCAAAGTCCCAATACGTCCCAAAGCAGAGGCCCGTATTGATTGGGTGTGCAGCGTCGGCTACTTTATAGCAACAAGTGGCGCTTAGATTGGAGGCCGAAAGCACATAGGCGTCTTAGACTGTAACAAGTTGAAGTTGGTGAACACGTTTGGGAAGCTTGACGAAACATATAAATTTTGTTCTGATTATTATTTATTAGAATAGATGTGTATAACGCATGATGCTAAAACATTCATCATTACTATTACGAGACACTCTACCCGCAAATTGTATTATTTGCATTAAATATATCACCGTAAATTGACAAATAATTAAATTGATACTTTTGTATAAGCTAAAGAAGCCTTGAAGAGAAGCACACACAAAGCATTCCTAAGAGATGCATGTACGAAAGCGAGGCTTTGTCAATTCTCCACGGTGGAATAGGCATCGATCATTGACTACGTCGTATCGTCGCTAATTTGGCATAATTCAACCACATTTAATCTGAAATGTCATTTGAGCTGTCTTGATAAAAACAGATTTGTGCATTCAGCAAATTGTATTCTTGTCTAGCCTGTGCATTTGATATGCGCTTTTTAGAAAATGTCGAATACAGCACTAGCTGCAGATTTGGAATCCAATTATAAATGTCCATACATTAAATGAATATGCATATAGACACTACGACAGTTCGCTGATCATCAACAATTAAGTTACTGTACATTGTATATTTAGATGTTTAAAATATCGTATGGCTGCTAGATGTAGTGTTCTATTTCTGTAACGTTTAAATGATTGATTACAATTATAAAGTGAAATGATTTATCTATTTTCTGTTTATTCTTTTTGATGATTTTAGTGTTCAGGAATATAGAATATTTTTCTTATTGTCTCTCAATCTCTTTGTTTATTTTATTTAAATCAATTATCCTTACTGTCCATTTGTGACCTTGAACTATGTTCCACTCCCATTCCCGCTGTCCTTGATCTTGTAATATATCAAGTGTTGCTCGACACAATAGCTTTTTCGTTTTTTTTATATGAGAAAGCTTCGCTTGTTGCCTCACTCAATAACGTCGCCAACATAGTCGTTACATTTAAGCGTTGAACTGCTTTCAGTTGGTATTAAGAGACAGTATGAAGGACACTTGAAACCGACAAATGCGTGATGGCATTTATATTGGTCATGGAAACCAATTGAAAACAGTTCAAAGCTTAGATTTACTTTTGTGGATCATTATTGATTGCATATAAGTAGAATTCAATTGCCAGAACTCGGCACTTAGTTCAAGTGGACTATTTGGATTATGTATGCTTGTTTTATAAATAAAAAAGAAATTACAGAAAGGGTCCGTAGTGTCCCACTTTACCATGAAGGCGCCATAATAATTCTAATTTAAGCAAAGCATTCGGACCATGTCATTTTTTACAAATGATACGAATGCAAGAGCTAATTAGTCACTTCGTTATTGAATACGTATCTGTGGCCTGACTTATATTCCGAAAGACAATGTTATTTGGTGGAACGTGCATATATTTGCAAAGTAAATAGAAATATACAATCTCTTAAACGTAGGTGCAACAACCAAATGAAGAAATCAATACATGCATAAAACAATTAACAGCATCACGAAATCCTATGATCAACACTAAGAAATATTATACGTGAGTGGTTTCCGAGGTTAGGGTGATTCGTGAACCAATCATGTCCTGGAGTGAAATTCAAACTTTGACGGAAGTTCACATTTCTGTTGACATTTGTAGCTAAAAGAAACAACATTTTCCCGCAAAAATGACTGTTACACCATATAAAAATGTGGTTTAAATTGTATCACGAACCAAAAGGAACTGAACAAAGAGATAAAATACCCCCCCTTTTTTTATATACATTTAATAACCCAGGCATGCATACAACCCACAATACATGAAACACTCTCTATTTTCTTTCTTCACAAATCAACACTTGTTCATTTCTTTCTCTCTCACTTTTTCACACTCTCATACTGTAATTTCTTCTTTTTT
>JAUMHH010155335.1:0-18534 GCA_032359455.1 Chlamys rubida | reverse complement strand
CAGATGTCTTGGTATTACAACACTTTCAGTCTGACTGTAACACCCTAATACCAGTGTAGGAACCCACAGATGTCGTGATATTCCAACACGTTCAGTCTGACTGTAACACCCTAACACAAGTGTAGGAACCTACAGATGTCGTGGTATTCCAACACGTTCAGTCTGACTGTTACACCCTAACACCAGTGTAGGAACCAACAGATGTTGTGGTATTCCAACACGTTCAGTCTGACAGTAACACCCTAACACCAGTGTAGGAACCAACAGATGTTGTGATATTCAAACATTTTAAAGGAGAAAAAATCCAGGAATTCAGACTTGAACCAAAGAAATAGGTGGACAATGTGTATTATCTGCGATTATTCTAAATTAAATAGAAGGTTGTCTACGACTGCATCAATGACAGTACCATCAAATGTTTCTTTTACAAGGCACTGAATACGGTAAAATAATCATACCTGATCTTGTCTGTAATCACGACTTCAAAATTCTCGTCATAAGAATAAGCTGAACTGGACTTCCTTACCCTCTGTGACATCAGACGTTTATTTATAGAGAGTAATGTCTACAGCAGTTAACAATTAACCTCAAGGGCTTTTAATATTTAACAAGGGGAGGGAACTCTGATTGATAAACTCAATTGTCCAACATGAAATATGAGGTAAATATGAATTAGGAAGAATGCCTCTTTCACTAATCCATGGTGTTTACCTCATGAAGATATAAAATGACTGCTCATCAGTGTGCCATTTATTGAATTGCATGTTTTGAGCAATTATAAGATATCTTTTTCTCACTAAACTTAAATTCCAAACTCTCTATTGGTAATGCCTTTCAGAGGCCTTTAGCTTTCTAAACCTCAACCTTATCAGGTTACACTCTTTTCCATATGCACATAAATGTTCCACACAATTTAAATGTGACCGGTAATCCAAATAAGGCCTCTCAAATAATATAGTTAAACGCTCGACTTCCTGAACACTTTTTTGTGAAAATGTTGTAGTTGATGATGGTGCTTCAAACGGTTTATTCATGAGTATTTTATAGAGTGTAATCATTCCTGGAAAGTTTCAACAGAGAGAATTACCAACTTAATGATCACTTACCGAGTAGTTTTGAGGTAAATTCTTAATCAAATATTCTCATATACGTACTATGATGTTACATCCAAGAATCTGTTTCACACCACACTGACCTACACACCAAATAGGTGTACCCTATTTATGTTTAACATTGTTTGAAAATGTTTGATATGTTTAATTTCTTATAATGGCCGGCACATTCAAAAATACAATGTGCACTTATTATAAATGAAGAAACATATTTTTTTATACCAGTATCCTTAAAGCAACTTTAAAATAAAGGGTGATAGAATTGAAGACAATGAGCAATTTCTTACAAAATCAAAACCGGTACAAATCCGAGGTCATACGGAACTACAAGTCAAACTGAACAGGGGAACACTTTGGGGATATAGATATATAAATATATATATATATATATGGCATGTCATGTCTGCAATACAGAAATAGTTATCAATATATCTATTTAACTTATTGTGGATTTTTTATTGCAGATTTTTTTACGATTTCCTCAAAATACAAACATGACTAAAAAACTAAATAAAAATATATTTATATAGTTACAATAAAATGAGACAATTACTCTGTCCTCTAAACAAGCCAGTAACAGTGAGGCTGTGAAAATGTACACTCCAGGAACCTGCATCACCATCCTGTAGGGTCTGAATATCATTGTACCAGTTTGATAACCATTAGATCCAGAGTCCAAAGGTCTGCTAACCATAAGGCCGAGAGTTCAAAGGTCTGCTAACCATAAGGCCGAGAGTCCAAAGGTCTGCTAACCATAAGGCCGAGAGTTCAAAGGTCTGCTAACCATTAGGCCTAGAGTACAAAGATCTGCTAACCATAAGTCCCAGAGTCCAAAGGTCTGCCAACAGTCTGCTAACCATTATGACTATAGTCCAAAAGTCTGCTAACCATTAGGCCTAGAGTCCAAAGGTCTGCTAACCATTAGGCCCAGAGTCCAAAGGTCTGCTAACCATTAGACCTAGAGTCCAAAAGGTCTGCTAAACCTTAGGCCCAGAGTCCAAAGGTTTGCTAACTATTATGCCTGAGAGTCCAAAGGTCTGTTATCTATTAGGCCCGAGAGTCCAAAGGTCTGTTAAACCTTAGGCCTGGAGTCCAAAGATCTGCTTAACCTTGTGCCTAGAGTCCAAAGGTCTGCTAACCATTATGCCCAGAGTCTAAATGTCTGCTATCAATATCTCTAGGCTAGTAACCCAAACATACAAAGCCCAATTTCTACTTAGCCCTGGTTCCAGTTGTAAGTTTTGAGTTACCATTAGATCCAGGATTAATATCAATAAGCTGAACGACTAGTTGGAGCAATGTGTTAAGATATGTACACTAAAAAATTCCTGGCTCTAAAATCACCTTCAAACTCTGGTTGAGATTTTAACCAGTCACAAGTATCCATTGACCACTGCTTTAACTGCTGCAGACCAACACAAAATGTCTGTTATGTCTACTCACCAAAACTAAATGGTCACTGTGTCTGAGTGTAGATCACCACAGAATATATGTGAAAAAATACAGAAAACAACATATGTTTTAAAATCAAGCTAAGTAAAACATAAAATCTATCAAATACACAAAAACTAGAAAAGAGCAGTGGAATCACATTTCTAAGGAGATCAGTGAAAAACATCTGATAATATAAGGCCTCTCATGTAAAGTCAATAAATATAAAAGTCCATGTGTCCATGCGAGACATCAAGTGGCAGTAACCATAACAACCAGTCCCTCGCCCTCCAGACCAGGCAGTGGCTTCTTCCTCTCAGAGTATGAGAACACGTTACCATAACAACCAGTCCCTCGCCCTCCAGACCAGGCAGTGGCTTCTTCCTCTCAGAGTATGAGAACAAGTTACCATAACAACCAGTCCCTCACCCTCCAGATTAGGCAGTGGCTTCTTCATCACAGCATATATGAGAACAAGTTACCCTAACAACCAGTCCCTTCCCTCCAGACCTGGCAGTGGCTTCTTCCTCACAGCAAATGAGAACAAGAGTAACCATGACAACCAGTCCCTCCCCCTCCAGCAACACTCACCATTGGAAACCCGTGGTAGATTGCACTATACTTACCGGTAATTATATAAGTGTAGCGCAAACAACTATGGGTATCCGACAAACCAACAGACTCTGAAGTTCATGATTCACAATACAGGCTTATATAGACTCCCTAATATTTGTGTGTATAAAGCAACTCAACCAGAGTGTTATGAGTTAGTGTTATACCTGATGCTAGGGTTTTACTCTTAATCAATAACCTTGAGAGGGACTTCTCACACACAGGTGTGAATAAATATTTTTCTCTCGTATACAGTCTTTACAAATCCAGAAAATGTCAATACATGTATATAGAGAGAAAATTATCACATTTCTTGCCAACCTCTATGCTTGACACGACATTGTGTGGCAGTCTTCATTACTTCATTACAATTTAATGAAGCCATTTGAAATTCAATGTAAACTGTACTTACACCACCGCTTAACTGCTTCATCCAAGACATTTCTTCCTGCACACACAGGTATTCAAGAAAACAATGAACCTTGTAAATAGCTGAGCACTTAAAAAGGATCAATTTAATTTGCATATTGTGGTACTCATTCAAGACCAAATGTTATATTTCACCAGCACCTGTTGTAGGACGAGACACACCCTCACTCACGGTCAGCACCAGGAGGGACTTCTCACTCAACACAACAATCTACAAGTATCATCTGAGGACCTTCACAAACCGCTACTTTTACTATAAAATACAGTAACAAATTAAATCACATATAAAAGCATGATTCTAAGTGAAATTATATTTCCTACAAATTCTATAAAACAAGGGAAGTAACAAACAGGCACAGGTGTTTAAATCTTGCATGGTTCGAAATAGCATGTGGCAGCTGAATCGAAAATAAGTTATTTCTAGTCTAACTGTCAACTTTATCATGTATTTTGTAAGAAGTTATTATCAACACAATCACGAGTTATACATGTTACACATATCCATGACTGAATAACACATTTTACGTCTCTTTATTTCAGATGAAATAACCTGGATACCTTTGTTACCTTCCAAATGTTTTGACCAGAGTTGTTAATGAAATAGCGATCAACTTGATAATCTAATGCTGCCTTCTGTCCAGTTTTGACAAAGACTTTTAAGGCCTGTAGTGACATTTCCAGGTTTGCCAGGATTGATCCTTATGTTACACTTCATAGTAGACTTCACCAGTCTGTTCACATACACAAGCTGGCCACTGTACAGGACAGTCAGTTACACCACAACACTAGAACTTGTGTAACACTGATCACATGATCATCACATGACAGCAAAGAGTGTGTGTAACACTGATCACATGATCATCACATGACAGCAAAGAGTGTGTGTAAATCTGATCACATGATCATCACATGACAGCGATGGAGTGTGTGTAACACTATCACATGATCTTCACATGACAGCAAAGAGTGTGTGTAAATCTGATCACATGATCATCACATGACAGCGATGGAGTGAAACACTGAACACATGAAAGCGAGAGAGTGTAACACTGATCCCACGATACACTGAACACATGATTATCACATGACAGCGAGGGAGTGTAACACTGATCACATGATCATCATGTGACAGCGATGGAGTGAAACACTGATCACATGATCATCCCATGACAAGGAACATGTTTCCTTATCACATGACTGTAATTGACTGTATATCCAACTTTTTTGGGGTAACATTTGGTTTTGTTAAAATAACCGTCATGAAATACTTCATAAATATCAACCTTGTTAGAATATAAATATTTAATCTGTAAACTGATTACTGGTAGGAAGGACCGAGCCGAGATTTGCAAACCTGCCTGAGTACTACATCCTCTGTCAGACAACCTCACATGTATTTGTGCAGTATTTTTAACTCTTCGCCATTAAGGTCAGTGAGGTGTAACCAGCCTCTTTTTGGCTCCATGCTTTGGTAAACAGACAGTCCTTTATACAAGGCATAGACTGGCTGAACCAGTGTGAGGCTGGCTGACCTGGACTCCCTAAAGTCCTTTCACAGCACGTCAGAGAGGTAATCAAAGCTTTAATTATATTCTTACAGTACACAATCAAATGTATGTTCAACCAATTTGGTGATTCTATGTTATGCAGAAGACATGATAAATAAACAACATTGCCAAACTTCAGAACATGTATAATTACTGAAGTCAAAACCAGACACCCCTCTCACAAATCTCCTTGTCTCATGGTGTCAGTTTTTCATTAAGAATACAATTAAAGTTTTAATCACCCTCTGAATTTTAGGAGAATATTAAAATTTATAATCTTATGACACTATTTTGTATTTTGAATTCAGATTTATCATTTTATGATACTAATGCATTTTGGGTGCAAATAAAATATCAGTGTAAATACATGGTTATATTTATGGTAATATTCAACACACAACTCACAGCGGTCAGTGCATAGCTGACACAGTATAACAGAGCACCATATCACATTTTGACTCGTTTCTTGTCCTTTTAGCACAAAAAATGAAATGTTGTATATGAGGGCTTCAACACCAGGATGGATGAAATGAATCATAAAATGGTTGAATGTGGCACTAAAACAAAATCTATTCAACATGCTGACGGTTTTGATTTCATCACAGATTACAGCACATTTTAATCATCTAACCATTAAGCTGGACAATTAATCTCCCACCAACAGTACCTAAATCACAGTCAAACCAACTACACACTTCCAGCTCTATTTTAGATTAGCAACTATGCAGTCAGTTTGTGGCAAAGGTGTGGGTTTACAGTTGGTACTGGACTATTTGTTGGAGCCTCTATTAACCACAGACATCCACGGTCATACTTTTGTTTCTATATTCTGAGTCAGTAATCTGTTCTGTTGCTGAGACTGTTGCTGTGCCTGTTGCTGTGGTATTTGTTGCTGTTGCTGTATATGCTGCTGTTGCTGGAACTGTTGCTGCTGAAGCTGTAGCTCTTTTTGCCGTAACTGTTGTTGCTGATGCTGTAAATACTGTTGTTGTAGGTGCAGTTCCTGTTGTTGCTGCTGAAGATGAAGCTGCTGTTGTTGGTGATGCTGTAAATGTTGTTGATGTAGTTGTTGGTGATGTTGTTGCTGTGGTAACACATGTTGTTGTCCTGGTGATTCTATTTTGTGCCAGTGTCCTTTATTTTGGTTTCCACTGTTTTGTGCCATCATTTTTTGTTGTAGTGCCTCCTGTAAGGCAGGTAACTGTCGCTGTAGTAGGTCATGGTGCTCGAGATTCTGGGGTAAGGCTAATTGCATCGGTAGCTGAGGGGGCTGCTGTTCCTTTTTACGAATATCCATTGCACGATTCAGAGCCATACGATAACTTTCGTAACTCATCACAATTTGTTCCAGTTCTTGTTTGTGTAATCTCATAAGCATGGCGTCATAATGCTCCAGTTGACTGACAGTGAACAAGTCCCACTGAAACACACAATCACATCACAGGTGGGTCTTACAATACTATAGTGATTATCATCATAGTCAAGGGGAGGAATACCCTCATATCATATCACAGGTGGGTCTTACAGTACTATAGTGATTATCATAGTCAAGGGGAGGAATACCCTCATATTACATTATAGGTGGGTCTTACAGTACTATAGTGATTATCATAGTCAAGGGGAGGAATACCCTCATATTACATTATAGGTGGTTCTTACAGTACTATAGCGATCATCATCATAGTCAAGGGGAGGAATACCCTCATGTTATTATCATAGTGAACAGGTGTTTTTGGCGAGTCATACAGTAGTACATGTATGAGTAAATTTACTTTTACATAAGAAAATTTCATGAAACTATATCTTTATGACAAGAAAACAATATCCAATTGATACAGAATTCCGAGTTTATATTTCAGTTTTAGAAAGATAGTTAAAAAGTCATCCCCATGTTCATTTAGGAAACTATTTAAATCAGTTTTTTAAATTGATAATAGTCTTTGCTATGCATTTTATGTCTTGTTTTAAATATTACATTCAGTAAATGCCAACCTTTAACTTGTGATCATGCTCTGGTGCACCTCTGGAGTAGACACTCAGCCACTGGGGGATTTCTTAAAATCAAAACAAGTACAAAGTATGTCAGAACAGTTCAAACCAGCTAATCTATATATAATCAAATAAGTCCAGCAATGATAAGCCAGGCAAAATCAAGGTCTAAACATTCAAAAAGCTCAAAAGAAAAACTATTGTTTTACAATAACAAAACTTTGTATTCCAGTTGTTGGAGAAATTCTGTCAGACAGTTGGAATGTAATCTGAGAGATGATCCTTATAAACAAATTCAGTTATGCCTGTAAGACAATGAGGTGAATGTTCTAAGGTATAAATGAGTACCTGAGTGTATAATAAGGGAAGGATGTTTGTAACAGGGTGTATGTTTTAGGTAAAGTGTACCTGTATAAAGATAAGGATTTGCAGGCACCAGCACATTTGTCTGACGAGCTGGTCGGTACTCTATCTGCTGGGGGAGACCGGGTCGTTGAGATAACTGGAAGGCAAGGTTCAACTGAGGCATGGTCAGGGCACAGGGATGCTGGTACTGTGCTATTTTCATAAAGTGACTGAAAAATACATACAGAAATCATGAAGTGGCTGTAAATACAATAAAGACTTTATAAAGCAAATGTAGTAAAGAATAATTTCAGCAGTTTGAAATCTTTTGTAATGTATTTTTACATTATTGTCTTTTGTTACGAGAAAGGTCAGATTGTGCTTCCTTTCGTCTTGAGCTCTGATCCTATTTTTAACCACACATATATATGGAACACACTTGTAGGATATTTGTGCATTACAAATATGAAAGCACCCAATGACCTCTGGTTTGGAAACTACATTTTTCTACATTCCTGACAAGGAACTGCATAAAAACAAACCATAGGATCTAAATCAAACATTACATTTTGTACCGGATTCAGTGGAGTTATTGCTCATCATTTCTATTTTCATTTGAGTTAATGTTTAGTATAGTGTTGCCTGATGTCCTGAAACACTAATTTAAGAACTTGCTGTGAAGGTTTTGCAAACCGATTTAATTTAAAATAAATTTTGCTGGACCGTCATGATCAGTGTAAATCAAGCTGGCAATACAATTTCTTATTGATATTTGGTAATGCTATGAAACATTGTTACTACAACTACTAGGATATTCTAACTAATCAGAACTAACATATCCATCTCCTATATATGATAAGACTGTTAGCATATTCCTGAACAACACAAAGATAACATCATGCCCTTAATGAAGAACAAGATTGTACCTTAGTACAGTACTCTTGTAAACAAAACAACTTTTTAAAATATTTTCATAACTTTACTTATGAAACATGTTGTCTTTTACAACCATAATTTCTAGTTAGCAAGGCCTACTTGACATAGTAGACTCCGAACTCCTTGGACTCGATCCTCTCCCAGCCCATCGGCAGACTTTCCTTCTCAAACGGGTGGCTCCAGTGGGTAGTCTGGGTGTTGTGATCAATGTAATACTTCCTTCCCCTCACCGTCCAGTCTATAGACCAACCAGTTGGTAAGGCCATCTCGTCTTGACCAGCGAACCCACTTGAGGCTGTGAACATTTTAATTAGTTTAAGCTCAACATTTTTAAAGACAGAATCTTGCTTTTGTCGTTAAATTTAACAGGCCATCAACCTTGTGTAAGCTTACCAATCAGAATATGAAAAGAAAGTACAATGTTTTAACTCCTGACAGGTAAAATACCCTGATTTGTTTTAGTGTTAAGCAAACCTCTACATCTCCTAAACATTACATTGCATATCCAGCTTCTCACTGGTTCCTGATCGACTTACCAGAGGACGGGACGGTGGTCTGGATCTCCTTCTGTGCGGAGGCGTGCAGGCTTTGCTTTACAATCTGTCCTCCCGGATTCTGCTGGGCGTAGTGTTTACGTATCTCCTGGTGGTACTGCTGGATCTGGTAGTTCTCATCGTACTGACTAGGATAGTCGTTGCCATAGTTACTGTGATAATGCCCAGACGCGTCGTCTTTATTGTCTGAAAGATTTGTAACATGACTTTGATTATTATGATCATATTTCCTTTTGTACATTTATTTGTTTATTACAATATTTTGGTCTTCATTCAGGTCACTTAAAGTTGATTCTTCAACATAATAATATCAAAAAGCTTTAAGCTGATTTGAAAAATTGAACCTTGATATTTCATGAAACATAAAAATCTCACCAAGGTTGCTCTCAAACCTGTTAAGACCAAAGTAACATTCCAAGTTAAAGGTTTTTAAATCTTTACAACTTGTATAGTCAAAGCTACATACCTTCTCTGATGGCCCCCAGTCTGCTGGGCTGTGGTTGTGGTTGTTTGACCTCCTGGACAAAGTGCTGGACGCCTGAACCTCCACTCTGATAGCCAGATGACCCAGTGGTCGCACGACTAGATGTTGACCCCTGAGTACTAACGGAACTGTTGGACCCTGTATTAGCAGACTGGTAGGGAACACCCCCTGGTTGAGACAGATTAACATTAGGATTATGGAAGTGTTCCCCAGCCTGACCAGTGACATGCATGTTCTGTAGTCCGTGAGTGATCTGAGACACTGGCGTCTGTATGGGTTTACTTAGAGGCTGTTTCTGTGGCTGCGATTTGTTGATGTGAGTCTGTACCTGACGCTCATAGGAGCTGCTTGTGCTGGTGAAGGTCATCTGTGAGGTCGGCAGGACAGAGCGTGACACGGGTGGGCGGATGATGGGTTGCTGAGGAACGTAAAATGCTGGTGTCTTTGAACTCCTTCTCTGGAAGTTTGGCGTTTGTCTTACAGGAGTATGGTAATCTGTAACAACAAAAAAGACTTATTATACAACAACCATGTTTTGTAGTTATAATGGCCGTATCATATTTTATATGTAATGTAATGTCAGAACTCGGACAAAAGGCAAAATGCCATGGACTTACTGGTGACATTGCGTTAAAATAAAAATACATTTTGTCACCATCATGTCGTCAGTATGGTGATGCTGAAGGCCGGGTGATGGTCAAACACAACATGTTTTATGTGAATGTTTTTATATATTCTGACTTATATGATAAAACTTTTCTTGAATTTACTTCCATTTCATATAAAACAAGTCTAAAATGAGATATGAAATGGAATCTCACAAGATTCTATCTTTATGATGTAAATATCACACATTCAAAATCACTCTAAATACTCCATTACATATGTCATATGTACTACAGTCACACCATTAATGAATATAGATATAAAAATATTCACGTTAGATATTTTGAAAGAAGTTGTACAAATCTTAATGGCAATCTCATACATTTGTATGACAATTGTCTTTATATAATACTCATGATGGTTAAGGATATCACAAACTAAACGAGTAGACTGAACAATTATAATCACAAATGCATGCAACTTATCACAAACAACATGTTCTGAATTCTTTTTTCTAAATTTAGCATAAAAATTTGAACTGAAGCAATAAATATATTCATCACTATAGCTATTTACATAACAAAATTTACCTTGAAACACAGTGTTGGTAAGCTCATCACAGTCAAAATTTTTGTCACTAAATTGGAAATATTTTTTCTTAAACATGGAATCAAAATCTTTTTTAAAAAAAGTGTCAAAGTCCTTGGTAAAATCCATTATATTACCGGTACACGGTAGTGAGGTATGAAATTTTGACATGTTGCTGTACATCCAAACTTGTTTAAGCCTTATTAACAATCCAATTAGTCTAGACAGAGGAAGTGACACCCTCCCATGTGGAATTTTAAGTGTGGGTATAACGTAGCTGCCACTGATGTACATGTACGTAGAGTAGATATAATGCATGTACAATGCTATAAATAGATCCAGACCAGGACACATATTGTCATGACAAGTGTATACACAACATACTTAATGAAACAAAAATAACAATGCAAATATTGATCATAAGCGTATGTATCACTGTATGAACTTCTATACTGTAGAATTGTGTAGCTGAAGAAGTTCCCACCTACATAGAATGTATAAGGGTGTAAAGCTCAGTCACACAGTAGTGGTGTAACAGAGTAATGTCTACAGGAAGTCACATGCAGACAGTAAGACTACTATTTGACACCAATGCACCTTTTTCAGTATATATATAATATGATACAGGTTTCATTGTTTTTGAATGATGGTATATAAACTTTCAATCATATTATATAGGTAAAACAGGCTTTCACTTGGTACAACAGGCCGTAATTAATATACTAAACACTATATATAGTCTAAAATATGACAGGAGATTTTTGGGTATATTTTTGAAAAACAAAACATTTTCTCCAATAAACTATAATTATTTGATATAACAGGTTACATAAACTGCTAATAACCACTTACTCCTATTATGTACTCATTCATGCAGTACATGCTATATTTGCATGTACCACATTGATTTACATACTTAAATATTTTTTTTCTCTCAGAGGTCAAGCCACATGTCAGAATATAACCCTGCATGATGAACATGTCACAATGCCATTGGATTTCACATTTGAATGCCACATCACCAAAATATTATACAACAGTTACGAGCCTATACATGTCATAATTAGACAAAGCTTGTTGGTCATACATGTTTCTTAACTAGATGAGATAGATCTGTGCATAAAGTAGGATGTAACAGCAGGTAGCTGATTACTAATTCTTTGACAGTTTCTTTATCTATATATAATGGACTGATTTCCGTAAAATACTATACCATAAAGTATGTTTTGGAATGAAACAAACAACAAAGATGACCCTGCACGTCTTACTCTAAATGTGCACTAAATGATATCAATTTGTATACACTTAAAATAGCAAACATCAAACACTATCCGTATCCATAACTAATTATATATAATGTTACATTCAAGGAAAAATACTGCCTTGCTGGCAATTAAGCTAGCTTTTCTAGTGATGCAGTATAACCCTGGGATGAGCTCATCACTGGTTCAGCAACGTCGAGTGAGGTCAGTGGCTTGATGGATGACCGCACATTACACTAATAATCATACTGAATAATATTTTTTTAGTAACATGACACTCAAAATACAGGAGAAAGGATGGCAATATCAATGTTTATGTACTCTTGTCGTTTTAATACCAACATTTTCAGTACTTGTACATAATTGTTGATCTACATATGCATGTATATATACAAATACAGATTTTTGGCCCTTGGACAGTTTTAACCTGGCAATTTGTTCATGTTTTGTATTCTGATGTGTGTCTATGATCTTATTTATAAGATTTTCAACATTTTTCGTCTTTACAAAAATATACCGAAACATATTCTTCTGTTAAGGTACTTAAGCTGATACTAATGGTAGCCCGAGTTTCCTCTGGCCCTAGCACCAGACTTAGACATTTTGACAGATAGATGTCTGGTGTGGGGCCAGATCGCACTGCTATATGAAAACGTGGAATTCTCCCAACACCGTTGGGTATCGATACTATGACACCTCACATATATCTATTAATGGATTATTTATTGATCCAAATCAGCTCTTTTTATCACCAACAGCTGCTAAATTCTGAGTGAACGACATTTTTGTAGATCATGGGGTGACTAATCAACAAACCTTACTGATCCGGACTGAAAACAAAATATATTATTCTTATTCAGAAGATTTCTGGACCATGTCTTATTGTTTATTAGTCACTCCACGATACCAAATGGTGCCGGAGAATTCCCCGTTTTCATATAGCAGTGCGCTCTGGCCCGACACCAGACATATATATGTCAAAATGTCTAAGTCTGGTGTTAGGGCCAGAGGAAACTCTGGCCAATACTAATGGGTACCAAAACGTCTAGTATTACTGTTATCAACAAGTTTATCTATTTATTGTCCTAGATTTAAAGTAGTTGGCTTGTGTGTATATGTTTACTTCTTTATAACAGCTATGTTAACTACTATAGAATAATCAATAGTAAGTATGCATTAACAGATATTTTGGGTAGACTCGCTGTCTATAAATAGTAACATTGTCATATACTCACTTCTCAACATAGGCGGAGTGTCTCTTTTGACATATTTCCCAGCAATTCCATCATTTATACCTGATGCAGAATCTTTCTTTTTCGGCAACATTTTGATGGAATTAGTTTAATATGAGCTTTGTAGTTGAAAGACTTCCATCAGCACAGACAATAATTGTCTTCCTGCACTTAGACTACTTGTTGATCTAAAGACCAACTGTTGATCATCGATAATTAAAACTCGCCTCAAATATATAGCAACTAATGTAATGTATTCTTTGTTGAATAGGTAAATAGATGGTTGTGTATGCTTAATAATTTATTGATGGGGACATCCTGTTCATCAGAAAAATCCATGCATTCTGCACATTCTCTGGCAGGTCAAAGAAATTCCAGCATAACGACACCGCCCTGTTCTGAAAATATGATATTAACATTATAAACTCGAACTTTGTGTAATTGTATATAGTGCTATTAATAGCTCTGTAATTTCCAAACGTTTCCATCCTTTAGAATTCATTCCGTGGCACAGATAATGACAAATACAATCAAATTAAGTCGCTTTCCGGAAATGTCTCAAGGTGCTCGCTTTGTGAACTACGTCACTGATTCTTCACCGGAAGTGATGTCATGACGTCTGTATGCGTGTTTTCCTTAGCAACATCACACAGAGCATTGCAGTGTGTAGTTTAGCAACAACAAGCAGCCACCAAAACCAAGTACAGCACTGTTTAGAAGACTGGGAGGGGATCGTTTCCTCATTTTGAAATGAGTAGCGATAAACCACAGACACCAGTCAACATGGATGTTAATATTAACCCGAAAGATCAACAATATATCAATGCAAAATCATATCTTCTCACAGCCAGCACAGACACAGGAATCAATTTGTAAGTTGATCACACATGTTTGTCTGTTTCAGTCAAATCTAATACAAACTCATTGTTGCTAAGATTGTTTATGTTCACATTTGCAAAAAAAGGTTTTTAAAAAGTTGATTTTGATTTCCTTTATCTATGGTTAAATTTAGATCTACATTTGTAGGTTAGGTTATGTCATGTATGTGACTGTTGACATTAGCAACTTGTATCTTCTGATATCATATTTGACATGGAAGTTGTTTTGAATCTAAGTTAACTTGCTAATCATTTGCAAACCATATAGTCAAATTGTGGAAAGCGCTGTTTGTTGACAATGACATAAAGTATTGGAGTTGTAAATCTATATATCATACGGTAGTAACCATTTTCGCCTCTTTTCTTATATACATTTCTTATAATCTGTGTATTCTTTTAGTTTTATACTTTCATTCATGATTTTTATTGCGATCTTTCCTACGTTATGTGGTTTACTATGTGCTATAACTTGTAAGTTGTATGTGCAATATGCCCCTAATTGGAAATAAATAAGATCGTACACTACATAAAACAGTTATTTCACAATTGGAAGATAAAGCTGTTGTACCACAGAACTGGTCACAACATTTCCCCTACCGGTCATTATATACCATACATATAGCAACGTACTTAATACCTTTATGTATATGTAGAAACCTGTGGGAAAAATAAATGTTGACCGGTTTACTGTTCTTGCCAGCATTGTAAGATTCAGGTAGCTTTGGACATCCTTCTGCATAACTGTGGTGTTATGTTGACTGAACTGATTTTGCATGTTACTGTACTGAAGTATCCATTGGGGACTGTGAAAAGATGGACATAAATATTGTAAAATAAAACACACAGCAAACATTGATGTTTATTCGTTGCATTGGGATATTATTACATTTTTGAAAATTAATCATCTGCATTTTTCTTTCAGGTTTGACCATTTAAGTAGTGTTCTGACCAAAATTTTAGATGAACGTCCCGGAAATGTAGCTGATGTATTTGAAGATGTCAGTAAAGACACAAAGAAAGCCAAATTCACATCAAAAGTGGACACTGTTCAGGACAAAATAGACCAGTCAACAGAAGTAGCTTTAGCACAAGTACAGAGGAAATTGTTTGCTGTAAGTTTTGCTCTTGTTTCATAAACTTTTATAAAGACAGATATTTTCAGTTGATGTAAAAAAGGAATTTCAATCATTGTTTTAGTATTATCTGATTTAATTCAGTTGTACATGGTTAATGTTTTTTGGAAGTTGATGTTTTCATTTTGGGAATGTTAAATATTGTAAGACTGACGATACATTGAAAGGAACAGAAGAATAAAGGTCCAATTGTTTGCTTCTGTAAAAAATTAAACTATGTGTATAATACTTACTTCAGAAAGGAGATGGAGAAGACCAGGAGCCAGAGCAGGACGAAGAAGTGGAAACTCCACTGCCAAATCTTATGGAGTTGTGCTTTTTCTTTGAACAAGCAGGAATTGGTTTGAATCGAGAGGAAGTGATCAGAATATGGCTTGCTCTTAAAAATCTTGTAGACAGTCACACATTAGCCCATGTAAGATTCTGGGGCAAAATCTTTGGTAGAGAGCAGAACTATTATGTTGCTGAAGTGGAATACAGAGAGGGTGATGAGGAGGAGGAAGAAGAGGAAGAGGTAAACCTAATTCAGATATTAGGAATAACAAACAGAAATATAGGAATATTGATATAACTTATTTTTTATTATTAAATGAGAAAAGGAATTTCAAAAAACAAAATTTTTTCAGATATGCTTGTATATCAAATACAAACTACACAAACATGATATTTTCTAATTTCATATTCACTTCTATGCTAGAGTTGAAATGAAACTTATTATTGGGTCTATTTTGCAGCCTGAAGAACAAAATGAAGAAGAGACAGCAGAAAAAGATGATGAAGAGGGAGAAGAAGGTAACTATTGTAAAGTTTAGTGAGTTACAGCTCCTGGATAGGAGTATTTCTCTGATGGACTGTTTCAGAATATTTAAAATCTCACAGTTCATCCTGTGTCAAAATTTAAAATGTAACAGAAAATGAGAATTAACTTGTGTGTGAAGTTGATGATTGAAAAATACCAGGCAACTCAGCAAGTTTGTTAGGTTATTGATTGTAACTATACTTATCAACTTTTATATTACAGAGGAACAGGAGGAGGATGACACACCAAAGCCAGACTTCAAACCTCCACAAGATATCCCTAAGGAAGATAACAGAACAGGCACTAACAAAAAGACCTACTTTGTTTGCAATGATCGTAAGTTGTGTTAGATTTTCGAGATTAAAAATTAAAAATTCAATGAACTATACATTATATTGTCTTCATTTAATTGTTCTGATGCTGCTTATTTTGTTTGAAATTTAATCAATTTATATAAAAAAGAAACCATATAAAAGATTGTTTTATTGTATTGAATATATTTGTACAAGTGATTTATTTATACTATAGCTGGAAAACCATGGGTCAAGCTTCCCCCAGTCACCCCAGCGCAGATTGCTTCTGGCAGGAATATCAAGAAATTTTTCACTGGTCGCCTCGATGCCCCTGTAAGTTTTCATATAAATGAACTATAAAAGGAATATGTTAGAAATCCTTGTTAATGAATTTTAATTTGTTCATTCTACCTTTATCAACTTAAATATTTAAGTGTGTCTTTCATATAAAAAATCATTTGTTTTCCATAGGTTGTCAGTTATCCCCCCTTCCCTGGTAACGAGTCTAACTACCTGAGAGGCCAGATTGCACGAATCAGCTCTGGAACCCATGTTTCACCGCTTGGCTTTTACCAGTTTGATGAGGAGGAGGAGGAGGAAGAGGAGGGAGAAGGTGTGTATACTTACATGACACATAATGAAAGTTGTGTATAATCTTTGTTTTTAACAAGAACTTTCAAGCAACTTTCACAGTGTAGTACTTTTTGCATTCTAATCCCATAGCCTGATAGGACAGACAAGATTTAAGCTCTCCCTTCCCCATTGTCTTAAATGCTGGTTAAGATGAGGAAGAGAATAACTGATATCTAAGTGTAGAAAGAAAATAATGTTTTCATGAATGATGTGTATTTTCTGTACAGCTCGGGACCACTTTGTGACCAACCTTGACTTTGAGGGCCTTCCCCTGCGTGACCTGACTGACTCGTCACTACAACACTGGGTACATCACGTACAGTACATCCTGCCACAGGGTCGCTGTCAGTGGCACAACCCAGTCCAGAAGAATGAGGAAGACTTTGAAGATGAGGAGGAGGAAGAAGAAAGGGAGGAGCCTGATGAGCCAGAGCCAGAACGAGGACAACCATTGCTAACTCCTCTGTCTGAGGATGTTGATATTGGAAACCTGCCACCATGGACTGCTAAGCTATCATCCAACCTCATCCCCCAGTATGCTCTGGCTGTTCTCCACTCCAACCTCTGGCCTGGAGCTCATGCCTTTGCCACAGGAAAGTAAGTATCATTTGTAGCTTTGAAAACAGCATTTGAAGGTCACATGTCAAGCAACTCTGTCATTCTCAGAGCTGTGTATTTTGTTGAATGTGTCATCGAAGAAAATTTTGATCTGAAATTTGATATTCACACTAGTTTGTTAACGATTATTTTAGTATAAAACTCTCGGGATATTCCAGTGGGTAATGTTATACTAATTCTGTCATTACAGGAAGTTTGAGAATGTATACCTTGGATTTGGCCACAAGTACAACCAGGAGAACTACAGTCCACAGCCGACTCCTGGTATCCAGGACGAGTTCCCCAGTGGCCCCGAAATCACAGAGGCTGAGGACCCAACAATCGAGGAGGAGAATGCTCTTAAACATGCACAACAAGAAGCTGCTGAGGCTGCTGAGGAGATGGAGGATGCCGAGGAAGAGGAAGATGAGGACGATTAGATGTCTTTGAGTGAATAGACATTTCATCAAATTATCATTGGACACATCAACATAACAAAAAAATGAATACTTGTTTCATTCCTTTTCTAAACTGTGATAACCAATCTATATTTTGAATACAGAGGATTTTGTTACCAACACATCTGTAGATATTTAGGTTTGGAAAAAAAGTGAAAGATTTGAAAAAGCTGCTGGTCCAACATTGAAGGCCTTACCTATGGAGGGTTAACTGTGCTGTAAATATAACTATCCATGGAGACTCTCTTGTCATGTATAGGTTGTGTCTACTATTTATATCAGTTGCAATTTTTGTCATGTTCTCTCAAGGATTTGTGGTGGGTGTTAACGCCCACAGGCAATACTTCCTTTAAGTGCATGCTAATTTACATAATACTGTACAGAAGAATAAATATTATGATAGATTTAATTATTTGTTCTTGATCTCTGTTGTTTTTCTCAGTGTAGGTCACATAAATATAGGATCTTAAATGAGTTTTCATTTCATATGAGGTTTTATGAAACGAGTCTTAGGAGTTTTTCTTTTTGTGAGCCTTGGTGAGCAAAAATTAAAACTTCGAGACGAGTTTCATAAAAGCTCATATGAAATGAAAACAAATTTAAGATACTTTTTATC
>JAUMHH010155324.1:0-18535 GCA_032359455.1 Chlamys rubida | reverse complement strand
TTTACCATTCCAGTTCTCGCGTTGAGGACATTCCTGTCGATGAAGCAGACGACACTTATATATGTTTACCATTCCAGTTCTCGCGTTGAGGACATTCCTGTCGATGAAGCAGACGACACTTATATATGTTTACCATTCCAGTTCTCGCGTTGAGGACATTCCTGTCGATGAAGCAGACGACACTTATATATGTTTACCATTCCAGTTCTCGCGTTGAGGACATTCCTGTCGATGAAGCAGACGACACTTATATATGTTTACCATTCCAGAACATCCTGTCTTATTTTGCCCCGGTTTCTTTGGTTGCCGAGTTGAAATTTTTGTTTTATTCACTCTTAAGAATTCTATTTTTAACTCCTTCAATCCTGATTTTTTCCCGTGTTTAATATCTTTTCCCCTGTCAACCCGTCAGTTTTACTTAGACTACCAATGTATTGAACATGAAAATTAACTAACCACCATTTCTACTGGTCAACTATATAGGTTTAAATGGGAGGGGGGACTGATCCACATGGAATGGACTGCCATCAAGTGGTCAAATGTCCACTACATTACGGAGGTTCTAATTAGGCTTCAGCCTGTACCAGCTGCGGGATTATCGGACCAAAACAAAACAAAATGATAGGGCCTAGAAGCTACAGTTCCCGCAGCTATAGCCTGTACCATTTATTATCACTTTTGATGGAAATTCAATTTCTCTTTTCGTTAATGCAAAGTTTGCTTCCTGTATTTTCACCACCACCATTCCTGCATTGACTAAAAATAGCACCTTGTTGTGAACACTGTCCTCCATTCTTTCATCAGATACAAGATGTCTGCTTTCACACTTTTATTATTTTGAATTATTTACTATATACATACAACACATTGTTCTCCAATATTTCTATTTCATATATGGTCATATAAGATCAATGTGTTCCTAGTGCACAAGAAGTTTGTAATTGGAGTTTTTGATATTTACAACACAAACAAATCATAAATGGTCAATGATATTTATTCAGCATTAACCGAAGTTATAACGGATGATTTTAGACATTCTCTGAACAAAACAAATCACAAATACATAGATATCACAGACAGTTCCATCAAGAAAAGTTCTCTTTATAAACATTTCAAGCTAAACTCTTTTTTATAAGAAATTTAGTTACAAGACTTCCCTTTCTTATTATTAATCAATATGTAACTGGTTTTTCAGATCTAAACAAGGTTAAAATATATTAAATATCTGACCCTGACCATCCAAGCCCTGATCCCTAGAATCCAACTCTCCTATACCCCAATCGCATTCTCTGACCCCTAGACCCTTATGCTCCGATACCCCAATTCATGACACTCAGACTCCAGAATTCAACCCTCCTACCTCCATTCCTGATTCGCAAACTCCGACCTTCCCATATCTACTCCTTGTTCAACAGACATCAGAATTTGACCCTCAGATCAACACTCTCTGACCCTCAGACTTTGACCCTCCAATACCCCGACCCCTGATTTCCAGAATGCCAGATCCAAACTTCCAGACCCCCAGACCCTGATGTTGTTTATACCCAGACCCTGACATTGTTTATCCCTCGACCCCAGACCCTCAAACCCCCTACTCCCACATCCTTTAAGACACTGATGCTCTTATCCCCAGCCAGTAAAATCCCGGCTCCCTAAACTCCAGACCCTAACCCTCCCCTCCCCAATACCTGACCCACCCTCCCTACCAATGCTGAAATCTGACAGTTAATCACATATATTTTTTCATCAAGAGAAGGCTAGTACACTGGACAGAATTGGACCAATGTTGAGAGCAGCAGTACTTTTAAAGGCATAAAACAAAAGCGGCACAACACACTGGTCAGAAAAAAACAGCTCACATGAAACAAATATATCTGACAAGTACACACCAACGTCAAGTTCCTCCAGCCGTAACACCAGAGAGAAAATCACTAGTACACGTCATAGTAAAAACATACCAATGTAAAACAAAAAAAGTGATATTGTAACGTTTTTCTGCATTAACTTTAAAAAAAAATCCAATGAATATTCCTACTATTAAATTGGATGTGCTTTTTCGGAAGGGCGTGTACAAAGGCAGTAGATGTGTATATATATAGTCTGGTACGAAACAGTACGTACCTGTGTATATATATAGTCTGGTACGGTAGGTACCAAACAGTGATAAAATGGAATGATATTAAACCAGTGCAGTGGATGATAAAATATTAACATTACAAAACGAAGTTTGATACACAAAATTCACACTTTTATGCATCTCAATACTGATATATATATATATATAGATATAAATATTTGTATATGTATAAACACTTGACTCCCAATGGGAGTTTTTATGTACAAACAGCAGTTTGACCCCAACTGATTAGAATATAAACTAAGCTTTATGTACAAACAGCAGATTGACCCCACTAATTTGAATATAAACTAAGTTTTATGGTCAAACAGTTTGACCCCACTAATTTGAATATAAACTAAGTTTTATGTACAGACAGCAGTTTGACCCCACTAATTTGAATACAAACATACATGTAGCTTTTATGTACATACAGCAGTTTGACTCATCTAATTTTAATATAAACACGAAATGTATGTACAAAAAGCAGTTTGACCCCACTAATTTGAATATAAAAGCTGATTTTTATGTACAGACAGCAGTTTGACCCCACTAATTTGAATATAAAAGCTGATTTTTATGTACAGACAGCAGTTTGACCCCACTAATTTGCATCAGCAGTGTGTTTCACTGCACCATCATTTGAATAACATCAAAGATTCTCTACCAATACTACCATGTTACAGCATTCATCGTAACATGCTATAAATAATTTTTTACAGACAGCAGTATTTTCCACTGATTTGGAGCAGCAGTTTTGCATAATGTTCAGAGAAAATTTTAATACATATTAATTATAATCAACAGTTGCAATAAGATGTAATCATTCTGTACAGATTTGCCAGTTAAAATTTGAATAAATACTTTTTAAAAAATCTGAAAATATCAAAAACATATTTTACAGAAGACACTTTTCAAGGAGAATGTAAATGCTGACTGGTACGTATTATGCAAAGTTTTTTTTTTTTTACTGGGTTCTACTTTTCGTGCTTTTTGTGTTAACATTTTTTACGTGGAAAAACAAAACTCGCCAAATTAGTAGGAATTTAATCCATCATTATCGTAAAACTATGTGCACTGGCCACTAGACCTATAATCCGTGAAATATAGATCCCGCAAAACTGACCAATTTTGAAAACCCGTTAAAATTATGGACTGAGAAATTCTTTGTTTTTCCAATTAATTGTATTCAATGTCTGAATCCGACTCCTTGATCTTTTATAGTGATAGTATAGTAAGTTTGTTACAAATTAAGTTTTTAAGTCATTTCCGTTATGGTCATACTTGTAAGTAATGCTGAGGCAATTGTACAGAACTTGTGTTCCCATACTGTTGGACTAAATATGTACACATACGCTTTATGCATGCTCTGTACACCATACAGTTAAATATATTTACATGATGCACTTTTTGTAATAATAGGTTCGAGACATTACATGCCCCGTAATTACGGTAGAGTTATAAATATCACAGATGCTCTATCAATGGTGATTTCCCACTGGACTCGACTCATTGGCAATTTACACGTACATTACAAACAAAATTCAGTAGTTAGTGTACATGTTTCAAGCTTAACCAGCCTCCGCATACCAGACAGAGGTAAATAAACTCTGGAAGAACTACACTTTCCTCACGAGCACTCAAGACCTTGTGGCAGACAATTTTAACATACAGAACTTCTAATCAACAGGTAAACATTGAATGAAAGACTGAGCAAAAATTCAAATAATTCAACAAATTTTCTTTGAATAAGCATAAGAGAACTTTTAACCTTGAAATAGAAGTAAAATGTATAGAGATTTGACCTTGCACGAAATAGATTCAAACCAAAAATCAATCACATATATAAATGATTATATATTTTTCAATTTTATACTGAAAAGTAATTCAATGTTATCTGAAAATAAATAGTTCATAGCATTAATGGATTAATTGTAATACTGAAAACTTACAACTAGAGCAGGATTTGTCTTACAAACCAACAAAAGTGGCCATTCCAGTCTCGCATGTCTCTCGAGACAGGTATAACTGTACCCAAAGAGTAGATTGTAATAAAATATGCTTAACAAAGAAATTTCTGACAAATTGAGCCATGTTATTTATCAGGTTGGCTTCACAACTCGACAAGACTTCTCAGCATCAGTTGACTAATGTTTCCATCTGCTTCGACTGTTGGACAACTTTGGGTAGGAAAGGGTTGGAGGCCAACATGGCTGACGACGTTTGAAGGGGATTATTGACTGAGCGGTGGTACAAGGGATCGGCAGACATTGTGACGGGGCCACTCTGGTTGGTGTTTCTGCCGGGAGATTTGAGGATGGATTTGGTCTCGGTCACAGTTGGAGGGGAGGGATCCACATCAAATACTGGGCGAGGTTTCCCGAACCTTTGGTAGTCATCTGGGATACGGAAAAGGTGATTGTCACGCTCGTCATCCTTCAAGGGATTAATTGTCCGTTTCCATAATTTATTCCTTTCCTTGTATCTGGGACTGAAAAATAAGTAAAAACGATTTCTGTAAAAAAAACTATTCTATGAAAAATATACTAAAATCAGGGCTGTATAAAAATAGTTTGGGGGAAAATGCTGACATTACAGGGATTCAAAGGTCTTCAGTGTTGACAAGACCGTCATGCATGGCGGCAAAGCATCATCATAGGATTTTCAGTTTCTATAAATGTTAACAAACAATAAACATTTATAACAAATACATTTACTACTAAGACCAATGTATATATATGTTTCTGTACCTGTCTACAAAACTCTACTAAACTTTGCCAAACTGTACTTTACTCTACTGTTATGTGATTTGTGATATAGTTCATGGTTCTCTCTGACAGTCGGTCACATCCTCAATGTCCAGTCATGCTGGTGATATACTAGATGACCGATGACACAATGTCCAGTCATACTGGTGATATACTAGATGACCGATGACACGATGTCTAGTCATACTGGTGATATACTAGATGACCGATGACACAATGTCCAGTCATTCTGGTGATATACTAGATGACCGATGACACAATGTCCAGTCTTAACAGATAATAATCAGAGACGTGACAACGAAGGTTAAAATCTTCTACTTACTTAAAATCAAAGCCCTTTCTATCCATGAATAGGTCGTGTTCATAATCGTAGGCTGGTATTTTGTTCCTCTCCAGGTTCCAGCTTTGTGCCTCAAAGGGACCTGGTTTGAACCCCTTGATTTTCTCGTAGCCCTCACCCTCGACTGCAGGGTGAGTGGAAAGTCCCATCAGTCTTGCCTCTGTGTCTACACTAGGGTTGAGTACCACGTTCAATGGTGGTACATCCCTGAGACGCAGGCCTGATCTGCGGAGAGACAGTTTCTCCGGATTGTCCTTCAGTAATCCTTGTAGCTTATCAACCTGGTTCTGACCCTTGCCGTTGAGTTCGGTCTCCATGAGGCAGCGATGGAAGTACTGTCGAGTATCGTCAACCACCTGCTTTGACCGCCACTTTTCAAAATCTTTCCGTAAATCTTCTAGACGTTCCTTCTTCAATTTCTGGCCAGCCAGATGGATGGTGACAGGCTCATCTCCAAACAACAGTTTAGGTCGGCGGTACAGTTCCATGTCCAACTGACGCGCATCCCAGGGAAAGCAGTCACGCTCCAACGGAGGCTGTAGCATGCCCACATGTAGGATATTCTCTCTCCACGGCTACAAACACAACAGGGCAAGATTATTACCATTTTCTTTAAGTTCCTGACAGTTCAGGATCATCGTAACAAAACTATGAAATTATTTCAATCTTTTAATTCAAAATCATTCTGAAAATTGACTACACCCTTTACATATCAACAAAAATTGATACAAAAAGATATATAACATAATAACATATGTTTATTTATCATTTTAAAGTTTGATCCAATTTACAAATTATGAAAATATGACCAAATATAAATTCATTCTAAATACCAAAACCTTCCATTGACAAAAAAAAGTGAATATAAACGGTTATGTTTATTTTCAAATTTTTAAATTGTATAAATTTCATTAATAAAAATAAATGAATCTTATTTAAATAATTCTGGATTTTGACAAGTGATTCCATCATTGCAGCAAAGGCGGCACTGTCTGACCTACATGTAGATAGGGGTGATCCGTTTATAATGTAAAAGAGGCAAATATTGGATATACCGGGTACATATAAATAAAAAAAATATGAGAAATATATAAAGACTGGTAGGTATAGGATATCTAACTGACACTACTGGGGATAATCTACGGAGGGATTAAGTGGTAAACTAAATAATCTCATCATATAAATCACATACACATGTTATGTATTGAAAATCTAAAAAGTTGACAACAATCTTTATTATTTTTAATGACAGAAGTGATTTTTGATGGACAAGTATCTTAAAAGCCTGTTATATGCCCAAGAATTTGCAAATGAACTAAAATTTTGGAGAAAAAAAAAGAAGAAAAAAAAGAAACATTTATAGAAAAATACAAAATGAAATTCTGTTTTCTTGGTAGTGACTTATATTTGGTGATTTTGAAAACTTAATGAAATACTTTTTTAAACCCATCATGACATTTGCTCTGCTGCATATTGCCATAAAAAGAAAAAATATTTAGTTTCTCTCTCAGTCTATTTAATATACCGGAGGGGTATATATATTGTGGGATGGGGTCACGCAGAAAAAGAGACAGATATTTCTTCACAGGCACATTGTAGGTAACAGTGTTCTACTGTGATCCACAACAGTACCACTACCCTATCTTAATAATATACATCATTAACTCCAAATCTCTAAACATTTGAATCTTTTTAACACAAAAAAAAAATGTTTGGGTAAGTAAAAAATAATATCAATTTCAACTTACAAGAGTTCAATGGCATTTAATCGCATGAAAATATATTTTTACCAAGTTCTGGTACATGATTGAAGTATAAGATCAATTAACACAGGATGTTAGTGCGACTAGGGTTGATAACTCCTAAACATGCAGGTTTTATATCAAACTGTCAATTATTGTTGATAAGTATCAAAACACATTAAAAAGGTAGTTACCTAAAACCATGGACATTTTACAAAGTGTCATTTTCAGTCCAATTATTTTCTGCTGTCTGTGTAGGTTGCTTATGATAATGGTGATACCTATGTGATTATTTGGCACCAGGTACATCAATTTCATTATCTTTTTTGTTGTTGTTATCTAGATTTGTTTGAGGTAATACATAACAGGAAAAAAAAGTTCAAGAGGGTAAAGGAAAGGAAAGTTACACTTTTTTCCATTTTGTGAAAATTTGTCAAAATTCATCAAAACTGGGGAAAAGGAATCAGCTGAAAGTTTAGAACCAAGATGAAAGACCTTATATTTATGATCTATATCAAAATCGACCTTGGTCGAATCAAAGACAAAATCCCAGAGTTATGTCCCCTTATATCTATTTGTTGGGGGATAAAATTGGTCTTTTTCTATCAAACATTTTACATCAAACACATCAATAGGTAATACATCAATGGAAAAATCCTAATTTTATTAGAAGCAACCTGCACCAATTATCTTCTTGCTTTAATGAACTGCAGGATGAAGTACTCAAACTTAATGAGTACTGCCAGCCAAGAGAACACTTTCACAAAACTGATTTTCTGTAAGACCTGTTAGGGTGGTTGGGTGGCGCAAGTGGATAGCTAACCTGCCCTTCACCAAGGCAACCGGGGTTCGATTCCCCGATCGGACGTGAAAAAGGTTTGGGGTCACCTGCCCGACCTGATGTAGGTTTTCTCCGGGTACTCTGGTTTCCTCCCAAACTAAGACCCGTTACTAACATCCGGGCCAACAGAGGTGATTAATATAAGTTGAAATAACTAATTTCATAATTGTTGTAAAATAAATGAAGTTTGTATATGAAAGACCTGAAGGCCCCTATGTCAATGCAAAGTTTGGTCAAAATCTGTTGGCCTACATATAATTCTACATGTATTTTCATGTTTGACTTTTATATAAATTTTGAAAAATATCTGTTGAGAAATAATGCCTATAGAGTAATGGTTAACAAACTGGTTCACAAATTTCTATCAACAGTAATGGTGACCTTGACCTTGGAACTCTTAAATGGAAGCACACTCAAAGTATTCTCATACTTGACCTTCGTATAAAGTTCGATTGAAATCTGTTAAGAAATTTGTTTGGTCGAGCGATGACTCCGAGTCGGAAATGGACATAATTAGATAGGCATGGGTAATGTTATACCCTCCCCCATATTGAAATGATGGGGCATTAAAGATGTGACTTAAGTTTTACAAGGAAGATACTTTTCATCAAAAGAGAGAGTAATACTGGGATCTAAAAAAGTGTTGATTAATCCACAAACATGGTAAATTTGTTGAGTTTATATTGCACATGCTAATTAATGTGAGTTTTAGGGCAAATGCTAGGGTACGATTTGCGGCAATTTAGTTGCGGGGTGAGTTAAGCCAATATTTGGGTACTACATACACAACCATGTTTTGATCCCTTAATGTTCAACAAACAGTTGTAAATAGAACGGACTTAACGTATCGTGGAACAATGGTTGGTAGAATATTAAATTGATATTTATAATAAATGACATTTAATGCTAACTTTACCTGACACTGGTTTTCATTAACTCATTCACCCCTGAAGACACATTTGAACTCTTCTAACTCAAAAGTTGGAATAGTTCATTATGGAATTTCAGGGGTGAATGAGTTAAATCAATCTATTGGACAATGCTGAAATCCCTATATGACACATGTAAACATACATGTACTGTAGTAGCAAAGGACTAGGGGCGTTAAGGGTCATTTGTGACCTCATCGGGGATTTTGAATTAGTTGTTATGTTCGTAATCTTGAATAAATGAAGTCCGCAAATATGAAATTTCAAATTCATTTGACAACTGGTTTAGGAGATATGGCATTACAAAGAGAGACATAAACCCACATTGAATATTGTCTTTTTTGCGCTATTGGGTTGAAAATTGGCTATTTTGAAGGAAATGAACTAAAAACTTTTCAATTTTTGAAAGCCTCCACATGCACCAAACAAATAAATATTTGACATGCTTTAACATTGTCATGCCAGTGTTCATTCGTAGAAAGGAATTCCTGTTTGTCACATGCAGAGGCTTTCATTTCTGCATGCTAACTTTCCAAAATCACCACATTTTGACTATTTCTGCATAACAATGTTATTTTGTTGCTATGGTAGGACATCTACGCATGCACATTGGAAAAAATCTGCACCAAGAAAGATAGCCCCAATTATATGATGTTTATAACAGAACTTCGTAAATAAATTCAAGTTGAAATTTTTACTTTTTATGAGGCCAAAAATGACCCTTAACGCCCCAAGTCCTTTTTGTGGTCATCACTTCTAGATTTATAGAAGAAAACAACGAGGATAAATTTAAATCGGTTTGTAACGGCACAATCTGAAACAAAATGTCATCAAACAGAAACTGCTCTGTTTGGAAATGAGCTCCAAACAAGGTCTTCTCTGCAGAGTAATAAGATCTTTGGGATATGTTCAGACATAAATCTCCCTCGATCTTTGGGGGTATCTAAGGTTTGGAGATGTCTTCAGACAAACAACTCCCCCTCGGTCAAGCTAGGAAAGTTTTGAAAATGTATTCGAAGTATTCACCATCTTCGGTTGTTTCAAAATTGGACAACTAGGGGGACCACTTGTTCAAAGCATATTTAAAGAAATAAACCATACTATACTAGTTTTTAAAATGTCTAGTGCAATTATGTGATCATCTAACACTACACGTGGTTTTTGTAACGATAATATTTATATGTTTTCAAATATATCCAAAAATTACAGTAGTTTGTCAATCATTATATGGCTTAGCATGCTCTGAACAGTTTTGCCGAACACCAGCTAAAAATTGGCAAGTTACCGCTAAAATGATCATGTTAACAGTAAATTTATTCACTTAACCCTTTCACCCCTAGGTAACTTTAATAGACTCTACCATGCATTTATGGGGGTGAGTCCATTATGGTCTATGGTGGTGAAAGGGTTAACAAGCCTATTCTAAACACAGTCTTATTCTTAATGAACCTCGATGGTAAACAAAGGGGGTGAAGCAATGTTTATATTATAAAATTATAAAATTATAATAAAAGAATTAGAAGCTTGTATGTGTGGCATAATATCCACATCTCTAGTATATTGCTGTTCATCTGTTAACTACATTACGTATATTATTTACCCATATAACATGAATTTGAACATTCTGTAATAAACAATGCACATCAACATGTCAACAAACGTCATCATATACGGTACATCACAGACAATCATGTACATTTCAGTACCACATCAACTATTTATATAACAATCACATTCATACAATATGATACAATATGAAATTCTTTAAAGGGTTTAATTTGCGGGGCTCTAATAATCTGCGATTTTCAAAGTAAGAATTCTTCCACGAAAAAGGTACAACACATGAAATAAGTACAGAAACATGAAAGTACAGGTACGTGCCATAGCCACTAGACCTGATGAAATCTGCAAAATATAGATCCCGCAAAAATGAAAAATTTGGCAAATCAGCAAAAATTAGGGACCATGAAATTGATGATTTTTTTTAGTAACTACACATGTCATAATATATCAACAATGCTATTAAAAAAAAATTGATGATATTCAAATAGAGGCAAATTAAAATGACTAGATTTCTTCGACATGGATCTTAGATATATAGGGAGTATTCCCTTCACCGGTACATGCATCATGATGATATCAGGCTCTAGGTGGGATGAATATAAAATGTTTTACGCACCAACCAATCAACCTATAATGTCATGCTTTGGACGAAACTACACAAATCATGATTACTCAATTTTGAAATTACTTGTAAGGTGATTCTGAAATTAAACTCTCTGTCCATCAAAATTATCATGTACAGCTATAAATGGATATTCATTTAATATATATATCTTGGTGTATGATGTCTCCCCCATGAGATCAACAATATATGACTATTCGCCGAGGACATACCTCTGTCAGCTCCTCGACCCTGGCAGTGTTGGGACGTCCCGGATGTACATTACATTCCTGCATTGTCTTCATGCCAGGGAAGATCCATCCCGAATCTGTTTTCCAGCCCGCCTTGGCCTCCTCCTGGGCCTGCTTCTTCAAAGCCTCCACGTTGACAGGGACGACAGTCATAGAATGGTGATAGTCCTGGCAATATGTGTACCGCGTGTTGGGGTGCTACAACACAATGAACCAGGGCTAGGGTACAGTGGTTAGTGAAAATATAGGTATGGTCTACCAAATGGGTTAAATACATACGGTAGTCGACAGGGAACCAACTGATATACTTCTTATAATAATTAGAATGTAAAACTATGCTGAAATAATGTTTGTCAGTACTTTAAGGACTTTCTTCGCTTTTTAGAGTTCTTTTAGTTTTACATTACGGTAGGTAGGCAGACAATATTTCTCCCTGTTTTTAAGTGTGTTTCAAAAATCCTTTTCATTCTCATGACCTCTGATGAATCGTTGTGAGAGAGGACACAGTCCTCGAGGTCTTCCACCTCCAGTAATCTAAGACAAACTATTATGGCACAGGACGATGTCCACCAGAACGTCCACTCTCATTGACTTGTGAACAGTTAAGGGCGATATTATATTCTCCCTAATTAGACAGAGAAATCCACACTGGCAGGGAAACATTTTGGTGTCTTACCCTAGGGTAAAGGGGGGTGGGGGGATGGACTCCCTTGTCATAAAAATTGTATGACGTCACGTCAACATTGAACAATAGCAGATCACTCTGTATGACGTCACGTCATCATTGAACAATAGCAGATCACTCTGCATGACGTCACGTCAACATTGAACAATAGCAGATCACTCTGTATGACGTCACGTCAACATTGAACAATAGCAGATCACTCTGTATTTACTGGAAATTAGGAAATCTTTACATTTCATGAAAATACTCTCAAATCTCTACACTCAGGAATTCTTAAAAGTCTGGCATTCAACAAAGCCCCGGGCTAGACATTTAAGAATCTTACCCCTTGGGTTGAGATTTTTTTTGTCTTTCCCTCAAGGTGGGGGAAAGATTAAATTAGTCTACAAAATGCCTGTCTTACCTCAGCCAGCATCTGCCGTAGCTTCTCCTTGGCCAGCTCCGTAGAGTTGAGCGTTTGAGAACTGTAGTTGTGAGCAACGTTTACGTCCGCATGGATCGTCGGCACTTTGTTCATCTCTTTTTCCTTCTTATTTATCTCGCTAGCATTTTTGATGTCTTCCTGTTATAATAAATACATCACACTACTAAGCTTCCTGTCACAATCAACACACAAAACTAGAAATTAAATCAAATTGTAGTATTATTTTCAACTGTATTTTTAAAAATGATAACTGAAATTGACTGCAGTTATTTTCAAAGCAAACAGTCGTGATAATTTTTTGCATACCAAAATTAAGCATATACAAAAATGATAGGTAGGCTTGTTTTTCATACACCTTCAACAAAAGTATACGTAGCAAAACATGCTACAATTCTGACCCCTTTCCATGACATAGTAAATTTTACAATGAAAAACTTTATATCATCACAACAATGTCCACGAATATTTGCGAACAAAGGTTTGCCGTTATCTTCTTCCCCTTAGCGAGTATCATAACCTTATTTTTTTGCGCATAAATTTGTGTTTTCAATTATGTGTTGGGGAGTTGAAAATCTTTACCATATTTTCATGAATGATTTTTTTTTTAATTTTTCGTTGTTGTTGGTTAGTCGAGTATTTACCTTATTTTCATATATAAAGTTGTGTTGTTGTTCGCGTGCCACGAGGCGCTCCACATATTCCTTGTTGTAATGATCTATTGGTGTCCACAGTCGACTAGTCTCCCTGATAAATGAGTCGTAGTGCGTGACTTGCACCTCTGGCTCCTGTTGTTTCTCCTCCTCTGGCTGGAGTTCTGAAAATTTGAAGAATTAACGTTACAAAACCGTAGACAGACTTGGTGATACGGGATCAGATTTTACGTGTGATGATCGCAGATCTTACATACCACACTATCCACCAGTTAGATTTGATATTGTTGGATCATTTTATTTTTCGTGACTGAATCTATATTTACTGTGTAACGGGTGAATTGACATTTGTCATCCGTAATAACAGCAGAGCCATCGTAACATGGACAGTTAATACACAGATTACTGTACAATTTATTTCCGCTGTGAAATGTAATACTAATACCTGGTATGATCAAATATATGGATTCTACCATAAAAATGTTTCCCAAATACAGCAGTCAAACTTAAACATGACTTTTACGGTAGAAAATCATAGCAAGTGTCACAGAAGAACTGGATTTGAAGACAGACCCTAACTACATATTTGACTGTGTTTCCTCCTTTTGCCACACAAAATTGTTAACTGGCCCTGTTCTTTATTTTTCCTTCCTGTCCTTTTTTTTTTTTATCTTAACTTAAAATTAACCAAAAAGATAATCAGCTGTTTAATATCTTAAACCAAAATCTGACATTAGACATTCAATGAAAGAATACAATGAAGTGAAATCTGTATTGAGTCGGGAGCCTATTATAGACATCTTATTTAACGATTTGCCCTGGTGGGGGAACCTACCTTCAAAGTCTGCCTGGGTGAGGGGCACACCAAAGTCCTTACTCATGGGAGTTAGGGACGTATTACAGACATATTGTATATGGTGACTCACCCTGGACGGGGAACCTACCTTCAAAGTCTGCCTGGGTGAGGGGCACACCAAATTCCTTACTCATGGGAGTTAGGGACGTATTACAGACATATTGTATATGGTGACTCACCCTGGTGTGGGAACCTACCTTCAAAGTCTGCCTGGGTGAGGGGCACACCAAATTCCTTACTCATCGAGATGACCATGTCTGCCTTAGGGAACAGATCATTCCTCACAACACTCCTCATCTGGTCCAACTTGGTCAACTGCAAAACATAGGGTTAAAGCTTGTAACTTTATTCTATAGTAATGTAGGTCACGGTTCTCTATCTTATCTGTATCAAAGGTCAAGGTTATGATTCCAATCTACACTGCAAGTCAAGGTAATGATTCCAATCTACACTGCAAGTAAAGGTTATGATTCCAATCTAAGGTTATGATTCCAATCTACACTGCAAGTCAAGGTTATGATTCCAATCTATACTGCAAGTCAAGGTCATGATTCCAATCTATACTGCAAGTCAAGGTCATGATTCCAATCTACACTGCAAGTCAAGGTCATGATTCCAATCTATACTGCAAGTCAAGGTTATGATTCCAATGTACACTGCAAGTAAAGGTTATGATTCCAATGTATACTGCAAGTAAAGGTTATGATTCCAATGTATACTGCAAGTAAAGGTTATGATTCGTTTATGTAATGAAGGTCAATGTTATCAAATGTATCTATATTGTAGGTCAAGGTTGTTTAATCTAAATTGTAGGTCAGGGTTTTAAATGTTTTCTACAATAATGTAGGTCAACATTGTCAATTTCATTTATATGTCATCGTTGTCAACAGAAGGTAGATTAGCTGTTCATGTTGTAAATATTATAGCATATCTGTTTTAGTCAATATAAGTACATGTCAAAACTTGTACGAAAACTCCAATGCAGCCACTTATTTATGTTTATCTTAAACTGAGGATCTTTGAACAATACAATGAGTACAGAGTTGTCAAGAGGCATTTATTACTGGGGTCTCACCTCGTAGATCCTGATGAGGGCCTCAAAACACGCCTTTGGGACCATGTCCCTCACATATAGAAGAGGCTGCTGGATGATCTGGGTGAGAGACTCGTGAAGCTTGACTCGACACAGGTCAACATCTAAGGGCCCGTACAGGCGCTCACTGAAGTTCATGTCAGAGTTGTACAGCACTTTCACATCTGAGAAACCAAACCAAAAGATTCATTTAAATGTATAATAAACACATATTTCCATAAACTAAAATTGTTGTCTTATATACCATAATATCAACTATTCTATGTATATAAAGTATCAGTCAAATATATGTGTCTACAATGAAACTTCAATTGCAATACAATGTATAAGCTTTAAATAATTCTTTATTTACAAGAAATATTGACCCAAGCACAGGCAAGGAGTTCAACCTACTGTTTCCCACAGAAGTACTGATATTTTGTTTGTCCAGATCACAATTTAGCTTAAATCCTTTTAGGGTAGTTTGCCAACTTCTCATTCCTTATTTAACCTTATTTGACCCCGTCACTGACCTGACTTGACCCTGTCACTGACCTTATTTGACCCTGCCACTGACCTGACTTGACCCTGTCACTGACCTGACTTGACCCTGCCACTGACCTGACTTGACCCTGCCACTGACTTGACCCTGCCACTGACCTGACTTGACCCTGCCACTGACCTGACTTGACCCTGTCACTGACCTGACATGACCTGACCCTTTCCCTATTTAGCTCTATCACTCACCTGATTTCTCCTGTTTTGGTAGTAAGTTCCACAGTGTCTTGATAGCACGATTATGAAGCCCTTCTAACATGAACAGATGCATCACACTGTCCATCACCTGAAACCCTGTTATAATGTTCAGCATCCTGCTCTTTTGCTGTTCCCTGGTGACAGAACATCAAATAATATAATTATACCTCATCTTTATAACAGTGTGTCTGGTTAGATGATAATGGTCACATGACGGGGCAATAAAACATCATGTCGCCCTCATGCACTCAAGCTTCCCCGCTCGTATTTCCCTTATTCAGAGGCTTTCTAGAAGAATCGCTAAGAGTCACTACAACCTAGTTCTGAATGAGGGAAGCAGACGATCATCTCTACTATTGTGTTATTTTTTTTATTTATTTTTTTCTCTCTGCATAATGAAATATTTATTGCCCTTGCAGTAGGAAATCGCGATTGTTTGTTTCTCCTCGATAAGTCATGTTTCACTTGGGTTTCGCCCTCATGAAACATAACTAACCTCGGAGAAACAAAAAATTGTATTTCCCTATAGTGAGGGCGATAAATATATCATCATACCCTGCCAGCTACCCCTTAACCGTTATGGTACTGTAGCTACTCCTGGCCTCAGCATCATGAAAGAGTTCAAACTCGAACAATGTCTATTATTACAAATATTTATAAAAAAAAAAATTACATATGTATGTACATTATAAATATTCAGATGTAAATATGGAGGAACTCACCAAAATAAGATTTAACTTCTAAGAGAAATACTTGTTCTATTTACATTTTGAATTAAGATTGAAGTCTACAGCTGCTTTTAGATCCAAGGAACCAGAAGCTTTTCCAAAAGTTTGAAGTCATTTCTATAAATATCTGTTGATATTTATCGATAATAAATATATAAGAAAATGTAAATACTTACATAGACAGTTTGTAGGTGGACAGTGCAGCGTTGATGACATGTTGAGGCATGTCGTCCAGCTCCAGAGCTTCAGCGTTGACGTCGGTAACTAGGTTCTGTAGCTGATGGAGCAGGGTTGTGTTCTTGTAGTCAAATATAAATACAATTCTCCCGAACGGACACTACAAACAAATAGATTACACCGTAAGTATAGAGGCACAATCTACTTCAGGTAGGAAAACAAATCTCTACTCTAGCGGCAAACAGTAACATTTCATGTTAGACATACAATTTTCTTTGAGATTAAATATTAATATCTCCCTCAAACAAGGGCAACAAATGTACATTCAAACCTGTTCATGCGGAAACCTCTTTTAAAAGACCATCTATGTTAACAGACTGTCTTCGTGACTTTTTGTGGGTGGTGTTCTTAATACAGGTTTGACTATATCATATTTATGTCATTACAAACTGACAAAAAAAAAGACAAGAAATTATTTACCTCATCACAAAATGACCAAGATATTGCAGACTATGGAACACCTACAAGCTGTCGAATGGTAGGGTATCTAATAGAAATTATATTACATTTTCAGATATGACTTGTGATATTTACCTCCCTGGTGGACTCAATGGGTTTGCCGTCAGCCACCTTGTCCGGAGTGGTCAGCGGATGGGCCAGCTCCACCTTAATCTTCATCATGGTATTAGAACTGACATAGTGACCGCCAGATATGGGCCTGTCCACTGCAAGTATCATACATAGTTACGTCAATCTCACTAGCAACGTCAATTTCATTACAGCAGCTAGGTTGTCAATTTCACTTATGAAACTGAACAGCAATGTATACCAAAATAAATTTCTCATTTTATACACAGAAGATTTCATCCAATTAAATATCAACTAAAAATACATTTCTTACAAAACGTTCATGCTCTGATGTGAACAAAACATTTGTCTCCCCATATTTCAGCCAATATCCATACTTTGACAAGTTTAAACCTAGAAATGAATATCCCAGTGACCTGAATATAGTGTGATGCAAACCTTTTATTGGTGAACCAGGTGTTACAAGTTTCATAAAAATATCTTCAATGATTTAAAATGTACGAAGCAGACAAGATTTCACTTAAAATTTTCAAGTTACATTGTATTTAAGGTTTCATCAAGTCAACTTTTACGGTTTGAAAGTTACAGCCTGAAATGATTATATCAGAAGAAGTAGAAGAACCAGTGCTACTAAAATATGTCACTGTTCAGTTGAGGAGTGGGGAGGATATGAAAATGAAATCCACATGTAAACCTTTGAAATTTGCATACCTGGTCCATCGACAGCCCCTGGGAAGCCCACCAGCTTTCCATCACTGCCCTCCATGGAGCCTAGGACCTCTGGGGTGGCACAATTGTGAAGTGGTACCTTGATGTGAAGGTATTTGTGGCCCAGAAGGAGCTCAGACAGGTCGACCTTGACTGTACCGTACGGGTCCCATGGCTTGTTCCTCCCTGTGAATGGGTTGTGTAGGGTCCTCCGACCTGTCAATCATAGTCAAGTCAAGGTCAAGGTTACAGATAACAAAGAAGGATGCATATATAGGTCACATATGTGAAACTAACACACTTAGTTATTTTAAAATAGTACAGATGCAAAATGAAAAGGAGCAAAAATCTCTATTCCCATTATTTAGTGAGAAGTATAGTTTTCTTAGTGAAATCAATCATATGAGTATTCATTCCAAAATCTTATGTTACCAAGTAAGTTTTTGATGAGAATTCTTACATAGTGAGCCATACACTCAAACAACTAAAAAATTTACAGCAGAGTAATTCAATAAAACTCAAATAAAATAAAAATAAACAACGTATATACTTAATTAGTTAGGAAATTCTTTAAAATCAATTAATACTTGTAGCTACCCACATATGATTAGGATTTAGTAATTAAATGACCCTCCAGACCCTAGTATCATGAAAGGACCTAACTTAAGGTAATAGGATTGTGTCGCCATCTCTCAGTAGAATTTCTTCAAATTTTGTAGTTATATTGCTTTGAAGTAAAG
>JAUMHH010155313.1:2831-18536 GCA_032359455.1 Chlamys rubida | reverse complement strand
ACGCCCCCCCCCCCCCCCCCCCCAATTTTATGGCGGGGGCATAAAAAAAGGTAAAATATACAGGTAATAAAATGGGTATGATATCAAAGTGGTGTATCTACTTTACTGAAAAAAGACGATCAGAATATAACAGTTGTTTAGCCTTAGTGTAGCTTATATTCTACTAAAAATGCCAATAAAAGAATTATCTGGAAATACTCTAACTAAAATACAAATAAGTCTATTGTATAAGTGATGTTGCTGAACTTCTCCGCATACTTGAGAATAATAGGTAAATAATAGGTGAAATATCTAGATCTTGTAACTACACGCACGAGTCTATTCATTAAAATAAAGAGTATATATACAAATAAAAACTACTAATATTACAAAAAGTAAGTAATTACTTTATTACTCTATATATTTCAGCGAATCATGTGTTAAAGGGACTCACCGACTTACCAACCATGACACAGAAAGGAAAGGAGGGAGGGGCGATACGATATGATACTCCATAATGGTATATACATTCACACTATCACTCCGTACCAATATGTATGCTGAAATATTCTCAGGAGATTGATACATCTTAAGTGTATGAAAGATATGCCAAAATCGTTAGGGAGATAGAGTGATGCTAGTTTTTTTTACATGATAACATAATATATCACTGAGTTGTATGTATGCACCGCATGGGGTCCAGAGGTGAGGCACCGGAACTGTCAGAGACACGGGTGATGTATTATATCAGCAAATAGCATAATGTATTCAAACGATGCGAGATTGTTCTGGTTTATGTAAACGAAAGTTAATCTTATCGTTACTTTTTCCTTTTTGCTGCAAAAACAGTTTTACATGCTATTCATGAATGAATTAGAAAATTATATTGAATTTTGTATAGTAACGTAATAGTACAACCTGAACCCCTACCTTCTGAATATAAATATGATATTGTAATATGATTTAGAACAGCTCTCATCACTTCAAATACAACTACATGTAACACACATTTAAAAAAAAAATGAAAATAACTGTCTTTTGAAAAACTAACCTGAATGAATAAAAAAATCATTTGAAAATATGGTAACTGGTCATTGTTACTTTCATTCAGAAATCAGTTTAACAAAGAACAAAAGAAAAGAATAGAAATAATATTAATAAATTAAGAATAAATTGCAACAGGTGGCCAAATGTTTAGCAATACAGTAGACGGACAACTCATTGAGTACGTATACAGGGTCCATAGAGAACCACAAAGTGACCACAGCGTCAACATTTGTTTGTAATGTCGATGTACTAAAGTCTGTTACTAGCACGTAAAATATAAAATAAAACTATCTTCAACAAAGAACCAAAAAATCTGAACTCAGATTTGATAAAAAGAAACAACAATACGAACCCAGCACACACCAAAACAAAGGTAAAGCCATCGACTCGCTCAGAAAACTTAGGTAAATACATAATGTGAGAACTGCTATCCAATTACATTATCATTGATATCCATGACATTATCCCTAATGAGTAAGTTAAACACATATTTCTAAACAATTTGTTTTTTTAGATACATGTATGTATAATACCTCTGTACATAACACAAATAACAATCGAACATCCAAATTGGAAAAGCAACAAAAAAAAAGACAATAAAAAAGTGCTTGTTAGTTAGATATATTTCCTATTGGTTTAAACGCTAGCATGTTAATGTACAAAGCACCTGTATATCGATATAGCTTGTCGGATAGCGCCTCTCTAGTAGCAATATCGTCATTGTGTGTGGCAGGCATGATCGAGTGGCGTACAGGCGCGAACAGACTTAGTGTCAAACACACTGCAGGATTCCGAACAGATATCGAAAGCAGGCAAATAAAAGTGTCGCGTTCGGTTTCCTCTCCATTACAGCGTAATTAAATGTGTTTGTGCAAACCTTCTTCTCGATAAGTCTGTAATACCTTGTCACCTTACAGCAAATATCTGTCAGTATGAATGGGGAATTTGCATTCAAATGACAGCTGTTTTGAGAAATTTCATTTGTTTTCCAAAATCAGAATTTTAGATTACGGAACGCAATCAGGACTGGTTGCATTGCATCATGGTTCCGTTACCGCTACTTGTCGCGTAGGCAGATCAAGGCTATCCAAGCGCTGCTCAGACAGGACGTTATGGTTAGACTGGTTATGCATCGGGACGTATTCCACAGTAGAGACAAGCTATCCTCCATCAGATGTCTCACAGTAATGCTACCGCCAAACTTATCAAACCTACACCATATGTACATGTGTGTTCATACTTCACCATCAAAAATAAATTGCAAACGTCGTTTTAAAATTGAGGTTATCCTTCATCGTTATCAAATAGTATGAAATAAAGGATTACTTCTTCTGACAATTTTATTTCGACATTCAATTAATCCGTACATGGAAAATACATTTTCACCTAAATAGCGATGCTCAATCAAAACTAAACTGCTATGGAATGTTTGTGTTACATCATTTTCTCGTTCTGGGATTTACTGTAAGCTACAACTGTTGCACAAACGAACCGAAACATGCTTCAAATGGAGGACGTTCATGATTATGAGCTCAGACAGAAGGTTGTGTAATGTCATTTACGACGAAGTAAAGGGATGATGGAGAAATCATGTTTACTCCACTGTTATACAAAAGAACGTATTGAACTGCAGTATTACAGAGAATCAGACTTACATTGTTTTACTAAGATAATCAGCTTAAAGGATCGTCGTGTATCCCTTTACTGCTTATGTGCTCAGACTTTACTGAGTTGTTCAGACTTGTTTTACATAATTCAGTAAGAATCGACCTTCGATTAAGTAAATGACATATGATAACAATATAAATATATACATTTGATAATGACAGGTTTCGTACAGGAACATGATCTATCATAATTTACAATTTAAAAGTAACTAGATTGAAATGGCATATTGCAAAAGTGCGCAAGCTCATTCAAAAATTATTAAAAATGTACACGAGCAGGTGTTTTTGTCATTAGGTCTTATTAAATTTACCTATTCCAAATCTGTCATTACTTATTCCTACACACAATGTATTAAAGAGGATTACAGTAAATCTTTAACATAATGGTTGAATCGGTTTGTCAGTTAAACACTCACATATACACCACATTCTGTTACGTCAGTATGGTGATGTTTGATGATTATTCAATGGAGGATATAACATTAACGGTATAGATATTCACGTAATACATATTGTGTCTTTAACAGCTATTTAATACTTAATTAAACGTTTTATTTTGCTTATTAGAGTACCTTGTGGTTTTGTTGCCACTACCCGAGTTCTCGGTGTGAGGACGTGACATTACTTAGATTCGACATAGATTTACATGGCGGGTGACGTCGATGAAGAAGAAGACGCGTACCTTCCGGAACGCCTACTCTTATTTTATTTGTTCTTTTTCATGGTTTTCCATTTAAATATTTCCTTTTTTTATGTTTCGCCCCAGTGTTATCGATGTCGAGTTCGAATTAAGGTTTTCCTTTTTTGTAATAAAACTCAAAATGTATATGGATTCTCAGTTAGCATAGCATGTCTCTTTCTATTTCGTTGGAAATAATAAACATCCTTGTAAATAGTCGAGAAAAATAATAAACATCCTTGTAAATAGTCAAGAAAAATAATAAACATCCTTGTAAATAGTCGAGAGAAAAATAAGTGTAATGTGCTGTGGAACGTACAAATTCTTCAATATTTTCAATACCACTGATAACAAACTTTTACACCTTTTTTCATGTTGATCTGATACTTTGTTTAAAACTGTTTTATAATCGTGGTTTGTGCTCTTTTTTAATTTATAAGCAATATACTTACCCCGGGTACTTGTATTAATATATCATACAGATTTTCCTTCGCTCTCTTTTCGCTGAACACATTGGATGGTATCTACCTGATCAGTCGTTCATTAAAAACATAACAAAAATGACGCCAATGTTCTAATCATATCGTCATATTGTCCATTATTGTATTTTTTTCTGTTTATTGATTTTAGTTGTGGATATTTCTGACCAGCTATAAAAATTGAAAAACGCATTTCATATATAGTACTATTAGGACTATTTCGTTCCGCGAGCTTTAACAAAACAGCTGTATGACGCAGTATAACTCATTATAGGCATACTGTATCTATTACCATATTATAAAGTTCCAATCACTTGTGTGTGTTACTAGCATCTTCTAAACACCTCACACTTGTAGATGTGTTCGTCCGTACAATAAACTCATGTCAGAACATAAAAGAGAAATACGTTGTTGCCTGCATTACTTACTCGTCATTTTAGAAATTGAACAGCATACAATATTTGTTTAGAAGGGTTGCTATGGTGCGGATCTATCAGTTTCTGCCATTTTCTATTTGTTAACACTGTGTCATTTGTAGACATATCTTTGGTGGAACTGATTTCGTAATATCGATAATTTACTATCATCATCATCAGGTTTGTATCGTGCTGATAGCGTGATTGCTGTGAAAGCCTTTTGCCACACTTTATTTTAGATAGATATCAATGTTACATGCATGTCGCTAGATATCACAGTGTTGGACCCGCTATCACATCACCATCCGTCCCCAGACATCACACCTCTCGGTGGAGACATGGGACATCATTGCATTTCGATAATGACATAGAAACAATGACCACAAGGACAAATCTGTATATAGTATTTGTCTATGTTTAATTACTAACCCAATAACATTCCACTTTTCCGAAGGCACTGGCGTTACATATCTGTGCAAGAACATGCGTTCTTTCCAAAACGAAAATAGTGAGAAGAGAAAAATGGAAAGATCCGATATACGATTTCACCTGTACCGTTATCGTGTATCCGGTTGGATCGAGGACACATACGTGACATTACAACACCAGTATGAATGTGAAAGACTTACAGGGGAACCATATCGAGTTTTTGCAAATAGATATGAGTTGTAACTAGCTATATACATTGGATTTGTAACTATTGCATTGTCTTCAGAGGATCCGCTTCAAAGAAAGCACTATAAACTGGTATCCTGATTGTGTATGCATTAATAGCGGCGAAAGAATTGTGAATGTTAAGACTCACGTATTTATTTCACCCCTTCTATTAACCCCTGATGGACTCATTTATTATCAATATCCTGTCGGTTCGAAGAACATCTGAGTCCCGTTCTTGTTAGGACAGGACAGGGCACTGTCGCCTGTCTTCACTTATCACATTTAGGCCAATCTTTGATGTTGATATTTTAGGATCAACATTTATAACAATGTACAGAGTAACAAGGGTTATCGATTGAATGCGTGTTACCTCTTTTCTTCATATAAATATTTTCCAAAATATCTGTTATAGGTACACGGATATGGTTTTGTCAAATGGTACATCAAATATTTTTGAAAAAAAATCCTTAAGGAATTATAGACAATGGGCTTACTTCTTGGCAATATGTTTTATTTAGGTGTTCGTGTGATTTATTAATTTTGTATTGTTATGGTTTCGAGAAATATTAATTCTATGTGCATTATATTTTGATAGCAGATTTCCCTACCTTACCAATATGACAATACGAGATTGTAGGGGAGATGGGGTTAACTCTGTTCACAGTGTATCATACCGCCATGCCTCGTTTTGAATGTGCGACAATACGGTCTAAAGGACGGGAACGAGTACTTATGTTCAGAGTGTGTCGTTCGCACCCTGATCGTTTTCAATACGCAAAAATAAGAGCTCTAGACTTTGAAGGGGAACCCCATGCACAGGTGTTTTTCCATCCGTTGCTCTTTTGTTAATAGAGAAAAAAGGCTATTGATTATTATTTACAATAAAAACATTCGCATCAAAAGAATATAAAAGGACATCATAAACTTTGTAAAAAACCTTCAGGTGGACCTATGTACCCATCGATACGGTGTTTATCGTCAAGCTTAGTACGACGTTATTTAGTTCACCAATAATTTAAGGCACGTCATCTTTTACTTCTGTAGTAGGCATTGGAATCACAATATCGGACACTAGGTCAAAATGATGTAAATTTTACTTCAGCGTAGATCGAATCTCCGCAGGTAGAAAACCCTACTAGTTAGTATATTTGTCAACAGTGCGCATCAAAGGCTCTTGAGTTGTCAAGTGACTGTGATATAGTATCTGCATATATAGGAGAGGATGATATTTTACAACCAAGAAAAGGGAAATGTAACGATCATAAAAAATGAAATTGTTCGCTTTTATTACAGAATTTAGTACACGTCTGGGAGTGACAGTTACTGTAATGCTAAAGGAAAATACACAAGGAGGTTAAAGCTGACATAGAGAACATAGACTGTGGTGTCTATTGTCACTAACTTGTGGAGGCTTTATTATATATAAGTAATTGTTGTTTTTTTGTAATATAAATACAAAACCATTATTGTGAAATCAAAGGGTCGACCGAGCACCTTGTCCAGTTGTATTGACAAATATGTTTCTGGCAAAATGCATTGATTGTGGAAAAAATACGTTTGACTACAGCATTTATTGAATGCAATATTCAATATGTTTTGGTAGTCTTATGATAAACATTAAAGAGTAATATACGACGAGTTTAGCCATCTAATGCATAGGATGGGATATTAACATACATGTATATTGGCATTACAATCTGGTCCATGTGGGAGTGAATTTGGACTCTGAAACAGTTTGGTAAGTCTAACGTTAAGTTAATTTGAACAAACGACTCCAAGTTGGATTCCACCTTACTTTAATACATGTCGACACATTCCGAAAAGTCGAATTTCCAGATATTTATCAGAGTATTTACGTAACCCATACCTCGCCATGGGAGTCTGCCGAAGGCTTTAATCATATATACCAGTCGACCAGTCATATGTAATTGATAATAAAAGTTTGCAATATGTCAATTTTGAATTTGGTTAGATCATATACAGTGAATTGCCGTGAAGTGGTAGCTATGTAACCAATAAGCTACCTATATTCGACAGACATAGTAGCATAACTGCCACATGTGCCCCAGGCAAAAATAATGCTTTAGATAAGATCGTATAAAGACTCACCACATCCCAACTCGTCCTCGCCGTTAAGACAGTCAGGGAAATAGTTACAGATGACGTTATCATGACCCTCGGCAGGGAGACACCGACCCTCGGGGCACGCGAAAAACTTCTTTGTACCGGACCTCCTGTTTTCCGGAAAGTCTTCACATTGATTCGTGATATTCCCTGTAAAATTGATAAATATCATCAGACTCCAACACTTTGATAGTTTACCATTTGGAATATAAATAAATGTATTTTATAATAAAACATCTATCACAAAATGATGGTACATTATAGATAGACAATTGATTACATGAACAATGTAGGTTTAATTTGATTTGATTTTAGTTCTAGTTTTAAAATATGATATACATGGATACAATGAAATTCAAATATAGTGCTATTGTGTCATGACTAAAGTCTATTGTTTCTCAATAAAAAATCAATCGTAAAATGAATGAAAACTTACTAAAACCCAAAATACATTCCATTATAATCGTACTCATTTTTATTATCTCTAAACTCTTATGACGTCATCGTATCAGACAGCATTTCTTTAAGTTCCTTGATTTTAATGTTTTTCTGACTATATTTTTTAAAACAAAGGATGGTGTATTTTATTGAGGTTTGCAGATCAAGTGCGCTACATTAATCATGCAGTTAAAACAACGAACACAAGGTACGTATGTAACTCCATTCTTCCGTTTGAAAAAAAAAAAAAAATTATCAATTTATTTCTGTTATTGATATCAACTGCTGCCGGTGTTTCGTGTTAATAGGAACGTATTGATTTGTTTGTTTCAGTGTAACGTGTTCACACCACCTTACTCATACGAAAACGATCAATTAATTTAAACAATTTGAGAGTAAAATATCGAAGAAATGAAGAGAATAAAAGAATAAAAAAAACGATTCTGGAAACCGAACATTGACATGTATGGAGATAAGTGATAAGCTTGCTTACATATCCTTGCAATTGGTTATTTATAATTTAAGGAAATATAAATGTTAACTTTAAAACAATTTTTTTAACGGATTATCACGAAATGAAGTATAAGGTGTAAGTATAATCTTCCCTTATAAATCAAAATAGCTGTTAGCAAAACCTATCAGATATTTAATAGGAACAACATATTTGCGCTTTAGTTCAAATATGTTTCATTATGAGATTCTGTGGTAACTCTGGCATTATGAATTGTATTTCCCATCTGCCTGACAGGAACACACTGACGACAACTAATGGGCGCGATGGTGTGCAATGAAAATTGGGCAAGTTATATTGTGATGCTATTGGAATCCGTGATCGTTTTTCTAATTAGATTCGTGATCGAATACGTGCAAGCACATGCGTACAAAGGGATACTGGTCTTGGTGTCACTCCCTGTCAGAGAAGCAATATATTGCACACAATAAGCAAAATAGTATGCGTTATATCTTAATTTGCCGCAATTTTACTTTGTAAAACGAGCTTTTGAGATAGCAAACACCCCCAGCACATTGTTAGGACTACAATGCAATGTGCTGCAATTGTCCTCACCCTGCATAGGTAAGAAAAGGCACGAAAACACTACCGTTTCTGATAGGGTGTATAACGGATACAACATTGCTCTTTATCTGTGGTAATATTAAAATGTACAGTCTTCGTGATACTGACAACAGCATGTACTCGCATGACATGCTCATACACGTTTATAGGTGTGCTGTCTGTATAACTCAGTATGGTGATGAGGCTCAATTAAAGTTAAAGTGTTGTTATATATCTTTTTGGTCTATAATTAACATAGCATATTACAAATGATTAGTATAACAACAATCACAAGTAGCTGTTGTATCTATTTTAGACTATCAAAACGACTTAATTGTAGGGATTACAAGTGTCTTATAATGTTAAGGACTTGCTATATGAACCTCACTGATTTCTGTTTCCTTTCATAGTTTTAAAAACCAGCATGCATACATTTCTGTTAGAGAGCCTATTGAAAGCAGTAGATGACGCATGTATCCATGGCAACACTTACAACAGAAGAACTCGTCCGCACCCTCCTTTGTGTTGCGACAGTCGTTGTCCTGGTTACATACGTATTGTTTTGGGATACATCTCTGGCTCTCATCGTTCAGCTTACACATGTAGGTCTCGCCAATGGGACAGGCCTGTGTCACTGAAACAAGTAGAAAAGGCTCCATCAAATCCATCAAATCCATCAAATCCATCAAAACGCTTCAAAGCTTTAATATCAATTTGTTTTTGTTAGGTTTTTTTTCCTAAAATTCATATATATTACATTTTTCATAAAATGTCTTTGATCATTATCATATAAATGGTGCATCAGTGCACTTTACGGATACGAGTATTTATATAATGTCATATGTATTATAAAGTATAATGGCCAATGCCAGGCCTCAGTTTCATGAAATTCCGTTAATTTAAGTCACTTTTTTTTTACTGATGTTTTCTTAAAGTGGAAAATATTACTGCAATTAATGTAAAACAGTTTCTAACTGATGACTTTTTCTTATATCAAGCTATGTTTTCCAATGGAAAAGCTTGAGTTCAATCTGACGTTAAGGAACGTTTCTGAAACTGGGGCCTGTCAGAGCACAGATTTCTATGTAGGCGTCCTGCCAATAAGGCATATTTCACAAAGATTAAAACAGAATTGTCAGCATATCTCACAAAATGTATTAGCGAAACACATTGCCAATCTAATACGATAATCGGTATATATAATAATGGTATTTGATAATGACATTTCTATTAGGTCTTTCGGATTCTTGCAAATAGTTTGGATACGGTTTTACGAGTATATTCTGCATCAAGCATACGTTTTTATCAATCAAACTATTTTCATCTTTGATCAATTTAATTTACCAAACTATCGTACCGAATTAGACGGGGAAATCACCGGAATGGTTGATTTCTATAAAACAAGAAACAATATAAAGAACATAAAAAAACCAAATATGCATCAGAACCAACACAAATTAAAAAAACATCTTTAAATTAAACCTAGATCTACTTGTTGTCATTTTGATGAAGAAAATAAACTCAAAATCTAGTAAGATAAACATTGTTCAGACACTTACAACATCCATTTTCGTCATCACATGTCTCTGCGCAGTCGCACATCCCGTCACATACATTAGATTTAAAGATGCAGCGTCCATTGTTACACTTGTGTTGTTCTAGGGTACATGGCCCGCCTATGAATGAAATAAATGTTTGCATAATTATGCACATGTATCAAACTTTCGATTTAGTTTTACAATTCCGTTACTTGTGAAAAAAGATTCTTAGTCCTACAACAGACTGGTATAATGGTGCATCCTACTTAAAACGAAGTAACCTCAGCCCTTTACAGAAACTGAATATTGTTCCTCGTCATTAAACAGAGATGTTCGAACTTCTGTCCAGGACTTGTTTGTTTGGTTTGTTTGTGTTTTACGTCAAATTAACAGCTATGATCATTTAAGGATATGCCAGGTTTTGGTGGTAGAGGAAAGCAGGAGTTCTGGGAGAAAAACCGGTATCTGGCGACTGCCCCACGTAGGCTTCGAACCCGCGACCTAGTGGTGGAGAGCTAGTGGTAGCAGAATGTCAGACGTCTAAACCACTTGGCCACCGCGGCCCCCGACCAGGAATATATCTGATTTATTGTGAGTATAATGGGGTAGAATGATAATATTCTGTATCTCGAGATTAGAAATAGGAAATCGCACACCGCGAAGATTTGTCATCCTTGATCCTAAATTTGTTCTACCATTGAAGATTCTATTATATATATAAAATAAAACACAACGAAATATATGTTTTCATACCATAGAAATGTATATTGTTATAATTAGTGTAGCCTCTGACAAAGCCTAACAAACAAGTTTTAATTGTAATTGGGACTGTGACAGGAGTTCCCTCAACCCTTAAGATACGAATTTTCGAATTGTCAAACTATCAACAAGCCTCGGGTTGAGATTTGCCCATCTTGCATTTAAAGGAGCGACACTTTTTTAATTTCAGTACTGAGAACGGGGTACCTCAGTTGATACAGTATAGTGATGTTTCTAGATCCCCTTCAGGAGATGATGATAGCATAATCCCCTTACATGGTCAAGGCCAAAGAAGAAAGTAACGTTTTTATGGCGTAAACTCATATCTATCAATTCTGAATGGATTTTTTTCTTTATTCATTGATTTTGCTATTGAATAACAAATGACGAGTTTCAGCGAGTAATCAATTATACAATGTGCCTTTATGTTTTTACTATATGTATTTGCCACTCAAAATTGTTTGTCAAACATACATGAATATACATGATAACAATATTTACAATACGCTCATAATTATACGTGTATGTCATTGTCACTACTAAACAATTGAACCATTCAATATTAGATTATTCGCGACGAGTATATAACATATATAGTATATATCAAAATGATCACACATGACATTATAAAGTTATATGTATCGAGATCAAAGTATAAACTGGAAATTATATTTAAACAACAAAACATCCAGATAACACCGAAGAGTTTACAAAACCATAATTACAACTCGAAATCGATGAAACTAGGGCAGAATATGAACAAACCATTGATCTACATGGAGACATCTGGAAAAGTACAAGGACAAAAAGACCAGGTGATCCGGAAGGGTAAGTGTTTACTTTATATAGACGACAGCCGTCAAATAAATCTAGACCGAATTTCTTAACAGAGGAAGTGCGATGATATTGTAAGACACACTAATCGGGAAAAGACTTTGTTTTCACAAAAAGAAAAAAATCCAAATAAGATCATGATGACGACCAAATCAATTTTTGGGGAAAAATAACAACAACAAAATTCCGAAGTGTCAGCAAAACCATACTTCGAACTCAAAATCGATAAAATTAGGCCAAAACACAAGAAAATGAAATATTCATAAGGAGACCCTTTAAAACATTACAAGGAGAAAAAGATCAGGTGATATGGAAGAGTTAGCGTCTTCTGCTTCTTCGATGATACCCGGCCTATAATGTTGAGGCGAATTCAAATAATATCACGTCCTCACATAGGGAAATCGGGTAGTGACAACAAAACCAAAAGGCTCTCTAATGAGCATAATAAAACATGTCGACCTTCATATCACACAACCTCTAGAGTATATATCAACTGTGACATCTAAACACCGTATGTAGGGGAGGCAGGAATGTAAATATCAAGAAAAGGAATGTTAATGGCTTTTTCCACATGAAAATGCTTAATAGTATTTGAAGACTTCAAGTAGAATACTTTGTGATTAAATTCAAATTACCTTTATTGCAAAACACTTAATCTCGTCCCGCGTGATGCCAATATTCAAAACAGAACTTTCTATGTCAATGGTTTTGATTCCTGTTAATAGGCAACTATTCGTTCGGTTTCCGTAGATGATGGACTGCAAAGACTGCTTAAGATATGTTGAACACACGCAAAATGTGATCAATAGATACGTTAATAGAAGCATTGGGATTATACACTGATTCAGGCCTGGCTTTTATCCTTTCCCTACCGACACCTTTATATCTTCTTTTTTTTATATTTCCTCTATATTGTCGCATATCGACACCAGTTTCTGGTAATATTGCACCAAGTGCCGCCGTTTCACTCGCTATATAATGCAACCCAAAACGTACTTTGCCTTAACTGGGGTAATGCATCTGCGTCATTGTTCAAACATGCTTTGAAGGTTCTCGTATCTTTTAATTCAAGTCCCATTGCCGACTTCAATAACGAAACCTTATATATTTCAGTGCTTTGTTTCCTCAAAAAAACCCAACAAAAAACAAGTGTTTTCTTGTTGATGAAAATGTCAGCTGCAACCTGTCACAATGAAACTTTCGGAATTCCAACCTCGACATGTCCGGTTTATCCTTGGATAAGAAAGACCCAAGGTTACCTGATGACTGTATCACAAACAAAATGCGGTAATGCGCACGTGTTGTCATATGCTCCGATACAAAAACAACTGGATTGTCCCAGTTGGCTGTAACCGAGAAATTGCCAAACTCCCGTAAGAAATGAAAAAGTATTCGACATACAATTGTCCTCGTGAAAATAAACCGTTTATTATGACATCCCTTTAACTTGTAGCATACAGCAATTGACATTTACTAAAACGTATACGAGAGCTTCTCTATAGTAATTTGATTGGAAAGCGACAGCGTGTCTCTCTGGTAGATCTTCAAACCAGGAGCAAAATTCTTTTTTCATCGGAGCATCTACCATGGACGTCACCGAGCACATATAACTTCCCACCTGACTGGTACTCGTAGATTTGACAGATAATTGTGTGCGGAAACGTTTGGACATAACCTAAGCGAGAGGAGTTTTCTAGAGGAAGATAATGCATAGACGAATGGAACATCTGATTACTGCCAATGGTTTGCTATATATACCTTCAATCTTCCAATAATTGCTTCTTGACCGAGAAAGCAACCTGTCAGATCCATATTTTCAATGACTGATTTCCGATCATTACCAAACTAAATATATCGGTTTGTATCGATAACGCCCTTTGTAATGAGATTGGTCTCCGTTATTTCCACCAAACTAAGTTCAAATAGGACATTAAAAGAAAGTGTCATCAATATGAGCCTCGACACTTCGAGGGGTTATTCAATAAGAGTGATACCACAGAGAGGGGAAAGAATTTATGCCAATTTGAGGCGTCAAAATTGATATTTTTTGTATAAATGTACCTGTAGTTATGCCATCAAGATATAACGTTGAAAAAAAGTCAGCTCGAAGAACATTCCGATGTATTAGGGAGTAACCATTTATGTTAGCATACGGGGTCATCACCTCTCTGATAATGGAATGGATAGTGATGAATGTGCGTACAATGTAAGTAAGGGAATGAGGAAATTTTTCGTATATACATTTTTGTATAAATATTTATATTTTTGTAGCATCCTAACAATACAAATACAGTGTGGTAAGCCTACAATAACATTTACTTTAGCTTACTAAACCATGCCAGAGTATGAATAAACACATGTGCGTTGTCACTTTAAAAGAATTACAAAGCAGAGGGGGAAAATAGATGTGTCATCAAATATCATTTTAATAAAGACTATCATATTTTTGCTAGTTTTTTATATTCTAATTTTCGTCTTCTGTATTGTCAACTTGTACACCAAATATGGGATTTTCATTTGACTGTTACAAGAAGTTCACGTTTGGCTGTAAACCTTGTCTTTATTCAGTTTCTTCTCATTAACAGCAATATGTATTATACGACCATAACTAAATTTGCTAAAATATTCATAGCTTAAATATCACAACCAGCGGTAATCACTAAGTTTCGGATATAACGGAAATGCATTTCACGTGTACAACGCTTCAGGAGTCCAATGCTTGGACACATCAAGTCGTTGTACCATTACCGCGGAGATAGCGTTGATGAGGTTGCCTTCCATCCCCTACTCCCACTCTCCAATCGCACGCGCTGTTATAATCTCATAATCTCACACGCACCATTGACACCGGCTCTTTACGTGAAAATATGCACACAGCTCTTATTCCTACGCAACAGATGATGAGGGTTTTTTCTGTTTAAATCACAGAGGGAACGGACACGGTTATGTTATACTATTTGTTTTAATTCGAACACTGAAAGTAACAATAGCGCTAATTTATTGAAATACTATATTCACATTAAGCGCTCGTCGCAATGGTCCAGATACCTGTAAGTATACATAATACATCAGGTTATCTCTACAACACTGTAATATCAATATCGAGTATGAAATAAAGTAGATATTTCCGACAACATCATTGTTTGTCTTGTTTTTTTATAATGTTGCTGTTGTCTTTAGATGCATGTTTAACGAAGTAATAGTTCATACAATTTCCATGAAAAGAAGTACGCACCTTTTTAATGCACGGGGGCGAAAGTCGTTAGATGACGTCAGAACAAAGGACATCAGTGATTAAAAACCTTTCTGTTATCTTGTACGAGATATCTTTTTTATTTTCCTTTTTTTCTGATTTCTCTTTTTATTATCAGCATTGTTCTGCAAGACATGACTAACTTTGACCTTATTTTTTAAAAGGAGGCTTTACTATAATTTTTTGCCTTTGTTTTTAGCTCTAGTTTTATCAATCTTAAATTCGAGTAACGTTTATTGTGACACTCTGGTATTTTCCTGTTTTTGTTTCTGGGTACAAATATTGTTACCCCTTTGCGCACTTATCAATCATTCCCACAAAGTTTCACTAATACAGGGGCTATTCGCTCTTCCACAAACTCTTATACAGCATATTCTACACGATTACATAACAGCATACACTTTGCTGTTTTTAGTACTATTGTTTAAAACACTTTAAAACCTTTTGTGATTCCTTGTCTTCTTCTATCGCCTAATCACTAATTGCCAAGATCCATACACTTTGTAAGTTATCTTATCAAACCTTCCATAATGTCACACAAATCTCAAATGCATTTGTATTTCGATAATTTTCACAATATTTCGATACGACGGAAATCACCTACGGGTTTGTTTGTTATCAAACGTCTTCTTTGGGCAATATGATTATGAAAGTGGACAATATGATTATGAGAGTGGACAATCGGATTATGAGAGTGGACAATAGGATTATGAGAGTGGACAATAGGATTATGAGAGTGGACAATAGGATTATGAGAGTGGACAATAGGATTATGAGAGTG
>JAUMHH010155303.1:0-18537 GCA_032359455.1 Chlamys rubida | reverse complement strand
ACGTATTCATGGTTACATTACAATGTTGATATGTGACGTATTCATGGTGACATTACAATGTTTATCTGTGACGTATCCATGGTTACATTACAATGTTGATCTGTGATGTATCCATGGTTACATTACAATGTTGATCTGTGATGTATCCATGGTTACATTACAATGTTGATCTGTGATGTATCTATGGTTACATTACAATGTTGATCTGTGATGTATCTATGGTTACATTACAATGTTGATCTGTGACGTATTCATGGTTACATTACAATGTTGATATGTGACGTATTCATGGTGACATTACAATGTTTATCTGTGACGTATCTAAGGCGATATTACACAGGTTGTGACACTATAAACCACACTTAATGACTTCATTCCAAGTGAACACCGTCAGCCTTATGATCGTACTTATTCCGAGTCCAAGTGAAGACTGAAGATTTATGAAAACAAAAGTTGAAGTAAAAATTAAAAAAATACATGATCACGCTTTTAGTCAGGATATCAGTTTAAGACTTGAATGAAGTCAAATTTTTTGGCGGTCAAATATATTTGGACTTAATTTTGGTTTAATATGAATCTTAAGAACTGATAAAAAAAAGCCCATGAGATTGCCGCTACCATCTAAATTAATGCAGACAGCCCTTTTAATCAGACACATGGAACGTTTTTTCTGATTATATCAAATTCTTATCATTAAGTGTCTCGATTTTGTCTTAAAATTGATGTAACAAATTAAAATCAACATTTCAGTAATTAAAATTATCAATAGAATTGACACGTTGAGCGAGTACCCCAAAAAAGGTCTTTGAAGACGTTTATTTTTTCCATTTAGGCAGTAAATGTCATATCACATTAAAATGTTTGAGCTACATTTGAAAGTGATAACTGTTTAATGGAGGTTGATGATAATATTAGACTCCACATAACCCACACATTACGCCAATAATCAAAGCAGTCTTCATATAATATCTATTTAAAGATTAATAAAAAAAGTCATTAACTTTTAATGGAATAGTTTTTTTTTATCTAAAACTGTCTGAAAATTATTCAAATTGACAAAATTTAGGAGTTTTTGGGAGAAATCGAGATTGATCTGTGTGAGAATCGTTTCCCATTGTTGTACACGAGATATTGTTTTGTTTCTGATCTGAACGGTGAACATTCACATTAAAGACTTCAAAATGTTGCTGACTCAACAAAAATCTCTTCAAAAAGATACGATTGGATTTCATTTGGAAGCGTTTATTGAGGAAATAACTAAAATCAATAACAGAAATCAAAGTAATGAATGGCGTTACTTTATAGCCTCGGGGTTAGGGAAGTGTGAATAGGGATATTGGGAGGGGGTGTGTGGGGGGTCGGGTGGGGTGGGGATGGTGGTGGTGGTGGGGGAGTGGCAGTAATTGAAAGGGAGAAGGGTGTAAATACGGATGTTAGTTGGCAGGGGAGGGGATACCTCCGCCCATATGCAGTATAGGTATCTAGGTCACACTTGTCAAAAATCATATTGATGATAAATTGATAACCTTTATGATAACTCGGTATTTAAATAAAAAAAAATCTGAAAAAAATGTGTTTAAACATCAACATTACCACTAGTTATAGCCAATCACGGATCTCATCGAATACCCGAGTTTCTTAAACTTACTCTCACGCAAATACAAAGAACATGTCATGTTGCACATTTATTGCACACGTTGTTCCCACATAAAAAAGTTAATTATCTCAATTATCGATCTGACAAAATTAATCCTGAAGACCAATCCACAATATTAGCACGGTTCGCCTTGTCAATTGGTACATCACGTGCGCCATACGTTGACCACCCACCCGTTAGGTCCCGGAATGTAACGCTGTAATTTCTCTTTGCCAAATATTATGACGCGGTACTGACAATACGTATAGAAGCATTAATTTTCAGCCTTTGTGTAGCTGACATATACCCATTTACCTCTAATTACGCGAGAAGCTTTCCTATTCACGGACAACGGACATGCTCACAATGGAGACCGAATAGGTCGTGTCTATTTACCGGAGCCGGCATCTGGGCCGGCTATTGTACGCAGTGTTCTCATCCATTAAAATTCCGGAAAAATATTAAAATCAATAAATCGAAATGAGCTTGTCTTTTATATGTAAAAAATGAAGGATAAATCTGTTTTGTCGACTCATTCCATGGAGGATTTATAAAGTATTAAGAATATTTCATCTGAAAATGGGTTTAAAGATTAAGGGTAATGACCGCATATTTGATAACCGACATTACAATGTTACATGACTGGAGAATATAGTGATACCGTTTTGATATCTAGAGTGCACTTAAAGCAGAGATGATCTCCCTTTGCAACTTACTCTTCGATAGCTATAGGCTCACGCACTCTGAGGTGTACGCAGGCACCCCAAACTGTCTGTTTTGATGAAAATGACAGGCTCCCATTTCTAAACGGCCAAAAACGTAGGCATAAGGGATGAACCACGTTAATGGCAAAGCGTAATGGCCTTAAAACGTACATTGAATGAGAAAATTGTAATAATTTTATTTGTATAGTATACCCCATTCCAGTTCATTGTCACTAAATTATACAAGCTGTCAGATTACCCCAAAGATTAAAAGATGTCATGTGAAGATGTCACTCATTCCACACATTTTATAGTAAATTGTGAAATAAATAATAAATAAATGTAATTTGCCATATTCTAATCACTTTTCTTAATTTCGCTTTCTCCATCCGTCATTCGAGCATACAGCATTACATTAATTAACAATGTTCTTCGTGGCCATAAGAATTTTTGATACGGTGAACTTGTTGCTGTGTCAGTGAACTTTCAAAAAGCCTCCCCAGCTTTAGCGTAGATTGATGCTAATTCTAGCCCTTAGTTCTACTGAAACATTGACACCGGAAGCGCACATACTGCAACGCATTGTAATAAAACTTTCGTTATATTGACAAAACCATTTTTATGAAATTAAATTTAGAGATATTTCTAAAATATCAAAGGGAGTTAAGCAGACTTTGACCTTCCCAGAAGGACGCAGTGACCTTTAAGAGAAAGACCCGGCAGGTGTTATTAGTGAACTAGGTCGAATGCTGTTTTCTCCCCATATAATGATTATTCATAAAATTAACTTACGACCGATTTAATTGGTTAGAGCTCAATAAAAAGTCAGTTCCGGCGTCATTTGATGGTGATGAAGAGCAATATATTTGTACATTTTGGTACTTTCTGGCAATTTTGTTTTATTAATTACCACACAATTATATACATAATAAGTGTTTAGTACGTTTTTTCTATATGTGTGCGTCGAATATTGAATTTCGAGGGTTGTTTTACTCTTTTTTGTTAAAATTGTCATTTGCTTTGGTACTTCCCTTGGATGTATACGTCGTTTTCTCAAAAATTGATGACGTTACTTTCACAAACCAATGACGTAACAATCAAACCCTGCTCTCAAGAGAAGATAACTTTGCAATACGCAAAGACGGAATACATTAGTCGTATCTTAGCAGGTCAGTTCTTTCCACGATCTGCAAGGACTGTATATTACTAATATCAAATGCGTCCTTAAGAGCGGAAATGTAAACAATAATCGATTAATAAGTTTGATGGTGTGTATTTGAAGATGTTCATTAATTGTGATAAAACAACACATTTACTTCTGTTGGCAGTACTTTGTACAATGTACTCATAACTCAGTTTAATACATGTTGGTGCATGAACAAGCTGCACCATAGAAATAATACAAGTGTCATGAACACAAGAAATATACCAATTTCAGATAAATTGTAAAATTAAAAATTCTTACATACTTTTCAAAAATTATTTAAAAAAAAAAAACTTTGTTGTAAGCTTAAACAAATTTGATACAGTTTTGTATAATTACATGCATATGGCAATTCTTTTGTGATTAAAATGCATTGCATAAGCGACAAAGGGGTCAAATATTGTTCAAACAAAGGAATTTTAAACATTGACATTTGAAAAATGTAACGGGTAAATGTATAACCATTAAACCCGAATATTAAGTAATCACAAAGTAAGATTATCTTGTTTGTTTCAACCTCTCTGGGGTCAGTTTTCATTATAATGTAGATGTTACTGCGCAATGAATTGTCTTCAAAGACGTCCCGGGACATTTATTATATCGTATACCCTGAGAGCGATTCTAAGACCGCAATGCAATATTATTGCACCATTAAGATGTAGCCTCGTACGGTTAATATACCGTGGTCCAGGAGTTTCTGCACAACATTATAAGTTCACACCTGTTCGAGGACAGGTAATTAGGTATTGTAGTTATTGGAATTTTACAGGTGTACCGTTAGATGGCGTACCGTTATGTTTGTGAATCAATACGATAACATCAACACCGAGACATACCTATATACCTACGAACAATTATTGCCAATTGATTGAATCATCGTTCACACACGTTAGGTAAACATCAAAGACAGTATCAGTTGAACCATCTTTCCTAATAAGATTTTATGAGTATTATACATATACCAATCTATACTGTCGTCATGCTTCACTGGTTTGACAATCGCAACTCTTCGGGCGATTTCGGCACATTGGAAGAACATTATCTGTCGAGGCGTTCCGAATTGAGACGTTTGGAAGAGCTCCAGGTTTTAGTCAAATGGGATTTTTTAACCTCCGGACAAACAAGAGTTGCGCAATTGATATGTGCTGATACCATTGTGTGTCAACCCGTACCGACAATGTTTGTGTCCTAAACGGTAAACAGAAACTTAAGTTTTGACGCGATGAAGTACCTAAACGATAAATATCTAGGAGCTGTGTAAAGTCTGAAGTAACGCACGACAGTATCTTTAATGGAATTTAGACAACTTAAAATGTCCCCTTCACAGTTATCCACTAATACAATCAGAAATGTATGTTTAAATATTTTTTTATCGAATGAACAAATATGTCTTATAATGCGGTATAAATTCTAGCATAATCAAATAAAAACATATACTATCAAAAGTGATGGTAGTTTGTATCATGACAGTGTCTTTTCATAATATGGTAGTTTGTGGTATGGATAGTCTCCTTGACAAAAACAAATGAAATTCAATAGGTTGGTTTGTTTTCCGTAAATGTATTATATGTTAAAATATCATGTTCAACGCTAGAAATCACGCTGTTACATCTCTTTCGCATTATGAAGATGTGTTTACTTAAAAAGAAAAAGTTTATGTTAAAGATCTATCAAAATGGTCAAACGAGACAAGAGGCTCATGTCACAATGCGAATGTTTTTGAAGGTTTTAAGAACGTTCTATATTTTTCCACTGTAAGTATTTAGACCAAGAATGCTAACATAGTCTCTTAGTTCATGGTAGTGGTCATTGAAAGTTTTAACTGAATGCCAATCGACAACGAGCACGCCCCCTTTAATGCTAGATAGTCATGATTAGTGCAATGGAGGTTCCTTTAAGCATTGGTTGAGCCTTAAAACAAACGTATGAGCTAATAGCACTTGCCAAATACGTCAGATTCATAGGAAACGGGTTAACACTTTTAAATAGTACGATTGCAGAAATAATTTGAATGCAGGTTTGTAAAATTGTCCACACTGGGATCAGTTTGCGAGAATAAAGTCACTGTCATTATCATTTGACTATTACATTCGTATGTACAGTGTACATGAAGATGACCCTTTACAAATCCATATATCTCATTCAATGATGCCGAAACTACTACGATTCAGCTGTTGCCTATTGCCTGCACACACTCTTTCTTGATTCGAGTAAAGTCCACTCATCATCTGAGATTATATGAAGGATGGGTGTCTAGGGCGACACCGCCGAAAAAAAGGCCAGTGGAGTGGGAAAAAAGAGATACATATTTCGCGTCCTGCAATGACGACATCGATTCCGTTTTAGTTTCTACAATGTCCCCTTAGCAATAGACACAATACAAATCCCGGTTCTGCAGTGATCCCCACATTAGTCGCCTCTTGTGATAACACGCAGGGTTTCCCTTCCCACCAAGTTGAAGGGGCACACTCTCCACTGGTTGTGGAACAAGCAATCAAAAGTAAAACGTAGCAATAGTTGAAAATGGGTTTCTGCAATGGGTTGGAGAATATAATTTAATGGTAGAACGCATTTCTTTAATGACTTATATAGCACATATTAATAGAATGTGTCTCTTTAATGAGATTGATATTATAATTTGATAACAGAACGTATATCTCTTTAATGTGTTGGGTATATCACATGTTGGTAGAATGTGTCTCTTTAATGAGTAAGCTTATATCATATATCACTTTAATGGCGCCGATGGTCACGTGGTATGTTGACCACATACCCCACGTGATACTACACTCGGTGTTTTCGGGGCCCGATCCTGGTGTCGAGTTGCTAGTATACGGGTGGATCTGTCTGGGACCGGGTCCCTGTCGCCAGCTTGATGAGTACTCGGGTCATTGATAACTTCCCACGGAGGATCGATTTCAAATTAAAACAAAATTATCCAAGAGACTATGCGATTTGTTACTCATTACCTAGGGTAGGATAGGACAGGCCTCCATACCAGACTGGCAAGGTACCGGCTGTAGGGGACAGATTAGGATTTCACGGACCTTGATACAAAAATGCATGCTAATTGGATGATAAATCATATCTGACATGTTCATGTACTTAGTATCGGGAAGGTTCAGTGGATGCGTACACGGAGGCTGATCGGGGATTTGTAAATATAAGTGGCGCTCCGGTTCATTTACTTTGTGTAATCAACTACACTTGGCAGTTTATGAATAGTTAAGTAATCTATGTAGCTGTATAAAGCTGCATGTGTATTTACAGGGCGTTTGCGTGCGATAGACAGTCGTTCCAAAGAACCCCTTTCCTACCAAATATGTCTAGCGGCGGACTCACAGAAGAATGGTTTTGGGGGGCTTTCAGAATTAGCACAACCCATATTAAAAATATAGATATTTCAGCTTTCACATTTGAACACCCCTAATGGGCATCCACCTCCCCCATCTCCCCCCCCCCCCCCCAACCTCACTCCCCACCCCCACATCACTCCCCACCCCCACCTCACTCCCCGACCTGAGCGTTCTTCAGTCGCTTTCGAGAGGTAGTTAGGTAATGATAAGGATACAAGTGCATTTGCTCCGAGTTTACACACGTCATATACTGTCCCATTAGAATAGAATAAAAGAATAACCCACAGTCAATGACGTATAGTTAGTTTAAATTTGATTACATTATTCATCTCTTTTTAATTATAATAAAAATCCACCATCAGTCCATGAAATTATTGTTTTCAAAGTTAAATCTCTTTAATAAAAGATTAAAAACAATTAAAATACTACACCACCGTAACAGAAACGTTAACGGTTCATCAGTTTTAAAAATCATAATTGGTTACGTCAGTTTAGATGGAGAAGATGATTATAAAATAGTATTATAGAGTAAATGATATCTCTTAGTCAGGTTTAACAGCCAGCTAATTGGTGTGACTATTTGCATAAATTAACTTTTGTTAGAACATTCTTCCATTAAAAACCGAATTCCCAGCATGCATCAGTAACTGTTGCGATATATACGTGGGTATTTACATGGCTATGTGCTCACCAAAAACGAGATTTCTCGGGAATTTATGCAGATGCTATCTGATGTCACTCATAGGGTGGATTCAGAATTTAAATAAGATTCTCAGAAAGGTATTAAACTGTTACGCTGACTTTTGTGGACTGCATATTTAAAGACAGTCTGTATAATTTCCCCAGTTCTAACTCCATGTTAATAATTCACGCTAAAACGGGTCATTATGGTAAAATAATTGGGGATGAATACATTTCGTGTAAAATAATAATCATTAAGAACGATTTAGCCTGGTTCTTACTGGTAAAAACTGCTTTGGTTATATGTGAAATAACCTCGTGCTATTTTCCTAATGGATCAAAAACCGCAGCAGTAAGTTATTTGATTTCTATGTGACAAGGAAACATTAAATTACTGATTTTGTCCGATTTATAAGTTGCATATATGTACAGATTGGATTTTTTTACATTTAAAAACTTAACTTTACCGTGAATACTGAACTCCTCGTGTTCCTGTGTACTTGTGGATACCTGTGGATACACAGGTATACCTACCTGAGTCTGCTAATGACTTCCCCATCCATCACCGCGATATAACCTGTCTGTTGACAACTCAAATAACCATTATTTCTCCTAGTACCCCCGTTCATCACCACGATATAGACAACCCGCCCGCTTTCTCACGGCGACCATCATTAATCTAAAAATCAGTGAAAAAAACCTTACAGACTGTGTTCGAGGATTTCACTTTGTTTCGTAAATTTCGTAAATATTATAGAAAAAATTGTCAGATTTTATATTTGTTTATTGGGGATTTTTAATGTTTTGTGCTATGTTTTAACGTAAAAAATCTGCTCAGAAAACCAATGAAGTAAAAACCACCCGACTCCCTCAGGCTTTACTGAAGATTCGGGAGGGTTTCCGATTACAGTGAAATCCTATTGGTCATCTTTTTATTACAACACTCGTTCAAAACGTGACTTAAGAAAAAACCTAAACAAAAGGACTATCCAAGCGACAAAACATAAATACAACATAAAATAGAAACAAACGAGGACTGAATTAAAAATTCGTGTTTATGACAGGTATTGGAAAAGGCATACAGACCTCTCGAATACTGACTAGTGTCAAGGGACTTGTAAATTATGAATGTTCAATAAGTCTTCAATATTTTATTCAACGACATATTCCTCTATACAAGGTTTATCCGACCCCGACAAACCTCTGGTATTACATTTCGTTCAGTAACCAAAGGAGGCAGTCAATGATGACTCGTCATATCACAAAAAAATGGACAAGTAAACGTGCGGCGCATTGTTCTTATCGACGCGTCTTTGTTCTAGCTAAGACAAGCTACACTTGTCAGTGACTCGCAAGCTTACACCGTTATCGCAATGGCATTGGGTTTATATGACGTAACAAACTCACATTAAAAATAAATTGTTTGTTTGTTTGGGGTAAAACGTCCTCGCAACAGCTACGATCATATGACGACGGGTCGACTTATGATGGGACCGCTTTAAAGTGTGACCCCACTGAAATGTCATAACCTGGACACGTTAGCATGACACTCCATCATGTCACATTATACCGACAGCCGGCTAACAAGTCCTTACGTCACAGATCTAAGCCAGAACCAAAAGCAGAGAGCAGCAAAGTCCACATTCAAGTTTTGTGTTTTACGTCTTATTAACAGCTATGGTCATTTAAGGACGTGGCAGGTTGTGTTGGTGGAGGAAAACCGGAGTACCTGGAGAAAAACTATTGACCTGCGGAAAGGACCGCGGCCGGTACCTGGTGAATTCCACACGTAGGCCTCGAACTCACGACCCAGTGTTTGGGGGCTAGTATTCGTTGACCAACCCAAAAGCGATGTATCACCAAGTAAGGTGTCAGGAAACAAAAGTTGTAAGAAGTGAGATTATATTGAACCCCAAGTGTTGTAATGGGTGCAGTAGATTAACTTTGGTTGCTTCTGTGTCCCCAAGTTCCTAAGGCACGAAAGACAATTCCCAAACTCTGCTGGGGGATCCCCATAAGTTTACCTCACGCAAATCGTGGGTGGGTAACAGCAGATAGTCCCTGAATTCCCAACCTGTAGGTGCGACATTTCCATTAAATTCATTCAAAAGAAAGCTGTTCTGTGCGGCGTGGCTGATTCAAATTGTCTTCATCTATGATTGTAATAAGACTTTGTCTTGTTTAATTTTCTGTCTTCCTGTCCACATATGACGCTGATGTAATTGTCTCATCTTGTATACCAATTGGTTTGTTGGAAGGTACATACACACCTCTCACATTGTAAACAGGTATTTGTTGTGGATTGTGAATGTGTTGCGTTCCTGTAGTAAGACCGTTAAGGTATTCCTTTTTTTATTTGAGGTTCATATCATGAACAAATTACATTTTGAAACTAGTCCAGTGTGTAGTTCTACGTGTATTATTGGTTTTTACAAAGTGCATCAAGCGAGTAAAATGAATTACTCAGATTCTGTGTAAAATGACTCCCAATATATATCGTTCCCTAGTATAACACAGGTAGGATTGGTCTAACTGTTTATGTGTTACATTACCTTGACTTTTTATGGTGTCACGTGAGCACGTTCTACACAGGCTAATGTCTACGTAATTATGTAATTATCTTGGAATCGCTTCACCGATGGTGGAATTCGTAAATCCAATATATCATAATTTGAGTAGATAATCTGAAATTGGAGAAATATGTTTTGTATGATTCACAGACTACCTACAGATCTACGCGTATGTCTTTGGGTTTGGAAGTATGCGTATGTACAGCTAACATAGCTGTAGTGTGGTCTAACCTGGGGCCACATTTAGCTGAATAACCACTAAGAATTATTGTGATAACGATTCTACCTTAAATCTATTGTCTTTACACATGTAACCCTACTCATTGATTTGCTCGACTGTCGGTTTATGACGTTTTAAAATGATTTACGACAAACTGACAGCCCGCTTAAAACATTTCTCTCAATCGAATCTAAAGATATTCGACACCAACTGCAAACAGCTCTCACGAACGGAAACAATCAGAACGATCATTGCTTTTTCAAAATGGCGACATCCGGTGATAAGGGTTGCATATAATTATCGACGTCTGTCCTTCACACGCAATGGAACGGAACGAAACAGGTTGCGAATTCTTGATACATGTACTCATAATATGCTGAAAGGGCGTTCTAGTTTGATTGTTTTAGTCAGAAATGAACACAAATGTGTGATTCAGGTATAAATATATAAAATCATACTTGCTCACTTTTGAAATTTTCCCTAAGTGCAATTTCATTAATTTATGACACAACTTCAAAAGTGCATTAACTAAATCACTGGACTGGAAGACTGCTTTCAAAATGGCTTTTTTTTCTTTAATAGGTTTTAAATTTACCCTTGCCTGCTTTTAAGATGTTAATGTCTCGCTTGGTAGATCTGAAGAATACTGTATACAATTATACGCATTGAAAGTATGTCAAACCACCACGTCTGTTCAACGCCTTTTGACAATGTGAATAAACTTTGTATAAGTTTATGTTCAAAAGGGTTTCAATATCGCGATGTTATCTTCATATGAAGTGACCATTATATCGTCTAATCTGTGTATTCCTATGACCCTAATAAGCCATCCAACAATTGCAATTTGAATGCGTAACTGTTCAGCATTTAATACGCACTACAATACCGAACAAATGATACTTTATGTATGAATTTAAACAAGATGTCTACCAGACTAAAACTGAATACACATTTAGCTGAGTCTATTCACTTCATTCATGGTGTGTTTCTTTCAATAAAACTTTAACTTTGTTCGGTGTTTTGAATTTGAACATAGAAGAGACGTTCAGCTCAAAAGGCAATTGTGACTTCAATTCGTATAAAAGATATATACTTATAATCTTGGTTGAGTATTTTATGTAATTAAGAACTGACACGGATTTACACAGATCCACACCACAAGGTAAGCCAGGCAAATTTTAAAATGTTATAAAATTGACTTTGATATGGCTTAATATTTTATAGAAGATTTAAATCCTGCTAAATACTTCCGTGTACTGCTTAAAAGTAGACAAAACAAAGTAAATTGTGACATTTACTGATCCATAGCTGCTGTTATGTCTATAAGGAGACGGATTTACATAAGTACTATGTACTTGTTTCTGGATCCTTTTCTGTATTTATAACCATGTACAATTGTAATTTAACATAAAAAAAATAAAGTTTAAACTAATTTCTTATTGTGACATTTTAATATACGTACAGAGGTGGAATGAATTATATTTAGTAGAATAATTTGACTTTTATATAGTTTCAGAAATTAATTTTAAAATATGTTTAAGGGACTATTTGAGTGTTATATTTTCTAAAGCAGTAAATTGAATATTTTATTGAAGTCATAACCGAAGTTTTGGTTGTTTTTACAACTTGCTGTACTGGCTTTGATAGTAGATAGTGTCAATACTCCGTCACAGGCACATGCAGAAGTGTATCTGATCTAGATGTAAACAAAATGTTGCTCAAATCTGGGAATCACAGTGTCTCTTAACCCAATCCACTACAAACAATAATAATGTATACCAGTACCAAGTTATTTATGTACGTGACAAAGTTACGATTTTGTCATTTTCTTTAATTTTACATCTTCACGATAGCAGCGAATCTTCAGATCTTTAAAAATGTTACAACAACATGATACAATTGTCGATAGGTAGGCGAAGCATATTTATCATGGTTCATTGTGACGTCACAACCAATGCTGGAATGATATCATGAGCTCGTGCTGTAAGGAGAAACATTTCAATGTTTTTTTTTAATTTTTTGTTTACATCATTAGGTAGGTCATGTGACAAACAGAATTTGAAACTCGTTTAAATTTCATCTGATTTTTATGAATATCATTTAAGCTTGTTTTGAAAATGAATATGTAATGGGAAATTAGTTTAAAATATGTTATATACGTTGTAAAATGGGTGACGTGACATTTTCTGTACAGACAGATATGAGTTTTCATACACTCGAATATGTAAATCCATAGGAATGGTACGGAATATGAAAGTAGCCGGTTGGTCCGTCTCCGCTATGTTTACTGTATAGGGACAGATTACACGAACTTCACGAAAATAACATTAGGAGGAAATGTAGTTAATATTACGTAATATATCAATGTAGCGTAATTATCTATATACATTTTATACAAAGATATTTAAATCTGAAATCAATTTGAGATAGACACCGTTCTTTATTGCTAACTGTTGACTCACAAGTGGCCAAACTTTTCATTTGGAGTACAATGGAACTCATTTGATCGTACAGAGCTGTATTATAATTAATTTTTTTCAAACAAAAGCTATGAAATTAATTTGTATATAAATTTGTCTGTTTATAAGTTATGCTTAAAGGCAACTGTGAGTTTCGAAATGTTCTGATTATGGATGTAAAGTGGATAGGCTGTATCACACCTGTACGTTATAATTCTGGCCGTCCCACGAGAGCTGTGGTTTCTGCGATAACCTGCTGGTGTCCATGACAATGATTGGCACGCGAGGGTGTACATGCACTTCTGAGTGTAGTGCAGGTCCTCAAGATCGACCTGATATAATTGAATGACTGTTTGCATGTTTAAAACAAATCATCATTTTCCTGGTTTTAACTACAGAAGTATTATTTACAGTTTGTACTACTTAGTCAATTATCGATGTTTTTTTGTCTGGGGTTGATATTCGTACGTACTCACAGACCCAGTTCTTACTTTGAAATTAAACATTTAACACATAAAATTAACAATTAACTAGTGTGCACCATTTGTATATTCAAATAAAAACACACGTTGTAACATTCTTCTCCACTTGTGTTTCTATCATTCAAATAACGTGTATTTCTTTAAATGACAGGTTCCAAAAAAGATGATTACAATTCAACAAATTTGCATAGTGTTTAAATACCCACTATAACATATGACGCACACGTAAATAGCATAATCTGTACAACCCTCAATTTTGGTTCGTTCCGCTTCTTTACGACCTGTTTTCAATAACTTAAATACTTTGAATAATGTTTCTTGCATTGTTTTTATTTTATTTTCGATTTATTTTTATTGACATAAAGTTGACAAATATGACTAAAACTTACATATTATTATTTTGGTATATCATACCTGTCAGACCCAAGCTAAACTGGAATTCGTTCCGCTTCTTTGCGCGGTTCCACATTACCAGACGGTCATATGAGCCATCGCCCCATTAGACACGACTATCTTGCAGCACGCGATAAGTTGGGGCCAATCTACCCGCCCGGTATTACCGACGGTGGGTGGTACCAACCCTCCCGTGTCCGGTTAAAATGCGACCCTGGACCCCTGTCCCCCTTCCCGCCAAGCTCAGACAGTTTTAATTGATTTATGAGTCAACTCTACAATATAGTGTGTATTGCAAACCTTGACATTCCAAAGACTTCAGCCCTATATTCATATATCGTGCAGTTTTCTTTGTGATATTATACATGTTGATGTATTTATTTCAAATATGAATATACGAATTGATATGTTTAATATATGAGAGATTTTAATGGCATGTCAGTGCCTTCAGCAAAATTACTTTTTATTTTATGATTTTATCTACATATGTACTTCTCTGATGTTCAATGTTATACAATTGACATATATCATAAATCGTCGTTTCCCTCTATGCTTACAATCGCTATTTATTTACTATTTACGTCATTTTTTCTATTGACAACTCAAACACTGAAAGCACTTTTGGGAAAATACACACTTTTCACAACTTCTGACTCCCCCTATCGTCCCATTTTCTAACCTGATCGACAAGAAAAATCATCGAGTAATTTGTTTTCTTCTCATTATCTGGCAAGAAAAAAAGGCACTATTTTCCCACAAAAGACAGCGCAATTAAGTCAGGAATGTTTCATTAACTGTAAAACCACGACCCTCCCCCTCCCTTTGCTTCGTGTGACCCCGAGGGGCGAACCCTACCCGGGTCTGTGACAGTGACACCGTGAACGCGATATCTTATCGTCAGGCGGGTAGCTGACCTGTTTCGCTCTTGGTGTTTATTTTTGCATGTTTTGCTCCAGAATAAGTGTTCCGATCTCCGCTCCTGATTTTATCATCGACATCAATATCATCCTAAGGTTACCACTGGGTAGTGTACTCCCGTGTCCATAGTCTTCTCACGGTATACCGTGTCGGGGTATGGTGGGGGTAAGGAGGGGATTGTCACTCGGGGCGTACATTCCTTTAAAGTACGTCTTGTTCGAATTCGCTGTTTAAAGTCTAAAAACAGGCTATGCTATTTTGAATGATTAAAAAGAAAGAAGAAAAACAAAAAAATAATTCAGCCCCGACCCAAAATATAATCATGTAAAAATGAATAAATAGATAAATAAATAAAGATACAAAAAATATATTCCAAAAAAATAAGTTAAGTTATCAATTATAGACAAGTGAATAAAACTAACATTTAAACACATAGAAGACAAAATACACTTCTCACCATCCTGAGAGATGGTACAATCATAATTCATCATTCATAAAAGTCATGTTGAATCTTTCAAAGTTTTGTTTCCGAACTAATTGTAGAAAACCAAGAATCCAAGGAACTGATTTTATCTTCATAATATTAATATAGTTATATAAAAATTCAGTGAATTATTTTCTATTTCTTTCTAACTGGTATACTTAAAGGAATCACATATATATACTTGTGTTATTCGTGAAGCTTCCGTTATTATTACTTCTTTGACGCATACTTGTTTCACTTACTGATACTACGACGTGGTGACCCCCTCCCGCCCAGAGCCCCCTTTGTCCCCCCGGAAGCCTTTGTGCTGTCAATGGTTTGACTTACAGCTCTGTGTCACTTGGACATGCACGTACATCACGACCATTGTAAACAGTGAGCCGAGTACGACCACTACTATATAAGTGGCTATAGACATGGTATACTCACCAATGATGCAGAGCAGTAACTCACTAAAGGTTTATTTCACAATTACTATTTAACATTATTTATGACTTTATCTTCACACTTCACACTTCCTTTAAAATTCTTGCCCCACCACATGGGCAAATTGTAAACAAAACCGAAAAATTGTGTATGTTTTTGACCTGTGTTTTTTCTATCACAACATAATACTTTTTAAGTTCTACTCGTTGATAATTCTAGAGGTGACAGCTGACCGACGTATGTTATTTTAAAATCTTACTGTATACGCCAACTATCATGAATTTCTATGCAGATAAGGTTATCATTCTGTAATGCTTAGGTTCTATTCTGAAGCCCATCATAAGTGTCTGGAGTAACAGCACACTAGGCTTCAAGCACTGTAAAGTTTGATATTTCAACGAACCTGTTACCCAAATACTGTCTTATTTATGTATGGAATATTAACGAAATCAAACGAAAAAATAGGAGTTAAAGTGAAGGCGAAACGTGATATTTCTCAGACTTGAAAATACTTGGATCACCGTAGCCTAGTTGGTGTTGCGTTAGGTCACTGAGAGAAATGTCGAAGGTTCGAACAACGCTTGCATTATTCAGCTGCTGTTGTGTTTTTCTTAAAGACGTATAACCCCGTGTATTGTATTCAAAAAGACTTTACAGATACCTCGATGGTTAGAGCTAAATGCATCTAGTGTTGTTTTCTTGACGAAGCATATTTTCTAACCATACTCAAAAGAGTCACAAATGTTGTGTTCTTGACCAAGGTAGTTTCCCTGGCCATGGTGTGAAAGTTATAAATGTTGTATCATTTCCTTGGCCATGCTATTGAGATATTTCCTTGGCCATGTTATTGAGATATTTCCTTGGCCATGTTATGGAGATATTTCCTTGATCATGTTATGGAGATATTTCCTTGGTCCTACGATTGAGATATTTCCTTGACCATGCTATTGAGATATTTCCTTGGCCATGTTATTGAGATATTTCCTTGGCCATGTTATTGAGATATTCCCTTGGCCATGCTATTGAGATATTTCCTTGACCATGTTATTGAGATATTCTCATGGTCATGCTATTGAGATATTTCCTTGGCCATGTTATTGAGATATTTCCTTGGCCATGTTGTTGAGATATTTCCTTGGCCATGTTATTGAGATATTTCCTTGGCCATGCTATTGAGATATTTCCTTGGCCATGTTATTGAGATATTGCCTTGGCCATGTTATTGAGATATTTCCTTGGCCATGTTATTGAGATATTTCCTTGGCCATGCTATTGAGATATTTCCTTGGCCATGCTATTGAGATATTTCCTTGATCATGTTTTTGAGATATTTTCTTCATCATGATTTTGAGATATTTTCTTAATCATGTTTTTGAGATATTTCCTTGGCCATGCTATTAAGATATTCCCTTGGCCATGCTATGGAGATATTTCCTTGATCATGTTTTTGAGATATTTCCTTGGCCATGCTATTGAGATATTTCCTTGGCCATGCTATTGAGATATTTCCTTGATCATGTTAGTGAGATATTCCCTTGGTCATGTTAGTGAGATATTCCCTTGGTCATGTTAGTGAGATATTCCCTTGGTCATGTTAGTGAGATATTCCCTTGGCCATGTTAGTGAGATATTTCCTTGGCCATGTTATTGAGATATTTCCTTGGTGGTGTTATTAAGATATTTCCTTGACCATGACATTGAGATATTTCCTTGGTCCTATTATAGAGTTATTTCCTTTATCATGTTATGGAGATATTTCCTTGACCATGCTATGGGGATGTATCCCTGACCATGCTATGGGGATGTATCCCTGACCATGCTATGGGGATGTATCCCTGACCATGCTATGGGGATGTATCCTTGACCATTCTATGAAAAAAGGTTTCCTTGACCATGCTATGGAAATCTTTACTTTTCAGCGTATATTGTGTTCTTGATCAAAGTACATTTTTCTGACCCTACAGGACAGAGCCAATGTTAATGTTTCTATGAACAAGAAGCTATCCTGATGTTCTGAGCTGCTCAGCTCAGCTTGCTATCTTTATATGGAAACATGGTAAAACTGTGTCTCTCCACATGACATCGGATATTCTTTACATACAAATAGACTCCATTCAGAGTAGAAATCAATCTGTATGTGATCAAAATGATAGACACACTATTTTTCTAATAGATTTGTATATGTAGAAATGTCAAAGGTTCTCCTTGAAATTTTGATAGTTCACACAAGTTGAGACAATACAGTAATAACACATACATCTATTATTGGGTGGAATCTTAATGGGAGAAAAGGGATATTTGAGGGAAATGAATGGTTAGGAGAATGTAGATGTTTGGGAGAGATGTTAAGGAGATGATAGATGTTCGAGAGAGGGTGCCTATTGTTGAGAAGGGTATTAGAAGAGAACAGATTCATTTGGTAGAGTCCATTAGCTGTTTAGGGGGAGAAAGGGATGTTACATTGGGGACGAATGTTTAGGAGAGGAAGTTTTTAATTTGGGAGGGAGGGAGTTTTTGGGATTTGTGAGAATGCGCGGATATAGGAAACAAAGAGGACCTATCGGATTTCAAGTCTAGAAATGGAAAACATGCAATATTGTGTATCAAAGTTTTTATCATTGAGGAAGAACACAGTATTACGGTTTGGGAGACGTGATGCTGGGTATCTCAGTATTACGGTGTGGGAGACGTGATTCTGGGTATCTCAGTATTACGGTGTGGGAGACGTGATGCTTGGTATCTCAGTATTACGGTGTGGGAGACGTGATGCTGGGTATCTCAGTATTACGGTGTGGGAGACGTGATGCTGGGTATATCAGTATTACGGTGTGGGAGACGTGATGCTGGGTATCACAGTATTACGGTGTGGGAGACGTGATGCTGGGTATATCAGTATTACGGTGTGGGAGACGTGATGCTGGGTATCACAGTATTACGGTGTGGGAGACGTGATGCTGGGTATATCAGTATTACGGTGTGGGAGACGTGATGCTGGGTATCACAG
>JAUMHH010155292.1:0-18537 GCA_032359455.1 Chlamys rubida | reverse complement strand
CCCCCCCCCCCCCCCCCCCCCCCCCCCCCCCCCCCCCCCCCCCCCCCCCCCCCCCCCCCCCCCCCCCCCAAACAGGGGTGTGGTTTTTTTGAAAAAATGTTTTGTATCAAAATATATTGGTTCGTAATTGTTGCAATTCGATAAAAAACGTTTTGTGAACTCAAAATCGATTTAACTAGAGCCGCATATAGACGAAGGAATGACTTGCATAAAGACCACTGAAAAAGTGGAGGGGGAGGTGTCTTGTGATTCATCGATGTCATCAGTTGTGTAAATCAAGGCTAAGTCGAAGTAATGTCAAATGAGAGCGGAATAAGTGTAATCAGACACATAGACGTCACATCGCGTAAGGAAAAGGAATATTTCCAAATGAGATAATGATGGCGACCATAAATATGTACTCGTAGTCTTCGTAAACCTGCATTTATATAAATCTAGATGTCGTAAGACATAAAGGGTTGGTATCCTGAACTATTATAGTAATGCAGCAAAGCCAATTTATGTTTTTATGACACAGTACTGTTGCCATTCGAATTTGTATTTTGCATTTAACTACAAACATCTAGATCCATAACGTCATACATCAATTTTGAATATGTACCTGGAATATAAATATATAATAAATTTTATAAAACTGATTTTAATACATTCAATTGTATCAATTTAACATAAAACATGACACTCGAATGAATCGAATCTTTCTCACAAGACGATTGTTATGTTTTTATTATTTCACTAAACCAGATTTCATGGATTATGTTATGATTTTCTCAGTAGGGTTTCCTTACGTCATAAATAGGAACATTGTGCATGCTCTTGCATAGTACATTTTATAGTGTATTGATGCATAGAAGACATTTCAGTTCAGTTCAGTTCTTTGTTATGACAGATAAGAGGACACAGACACTCACAATGGCACACTCACACAAACTCGCACGCATCACCATCAATATCATCATCAAAGACACTCACACTTACTCCCAGAATACTGCAGTAAGCAAATACGGACACATCACACAAAACCGTGTTACACACAGCAAATAAACACAGGCAACATATACTCTTCCTGAGGAGCACCTTGTTTTGTTTTAAAAACTGTGGTTCAGGATCTCTTTTGTTCTTGTTTTGGTGTTCTCAGTTTCTATGGCTGTGTTTTCGTAAGGAGGAGATGTCATTTTATGTGTTTTGCAATAAAGATACATGTACTAATATAAGCATTCATTTTTTTTCAAATTTCGTTTTCATTTAAATACTTTCAGAAACCTAACACCTCCGTTATCTGTCGTAGAATACCTTAACAATGCCCTTTTTTATCCTGTCTTTAAATTGACGACACTGTTATATTTTATTGAGCATTATTTTTTTGTGTTTCTGCGCATATGTTTGTATTTGAAATGCTGCTCTGTTTCTTCTAGAATGTCCTCCTGGTTATTTTGGATTCGATTGTGGAAATGAGTGTAATTGTTCTACTAACCAGACGTGTGATTCAGAGACTGGAGACTGCGCTTGCGCCACCGGATATACTGGAGTTTACTGTACTGAACGTAAGACTAGATGACTTGATGAATTTGTTGTGTAGGCTCCATTTTTTAATATAATTTCTTGAACATTTGATTTCGCGTATTTCTACTACAAGCGCATACTTTTGGATCACATGTATATATTGGTTTGATAGAAAGCAATTCCATTTGTAAAAACATTGTACATTGTAATGCTGGCTTAAGCTTCTTTGTATTATATATTCTCATTGTATTTACAACGAAATGCCTTTTAGAGAACAGGTATCACCTCCCTTTAAGACTTCGTTACACGAATGTATTGTACCATTGAACCCTGTGTTTTTTTTGCGATCCAATACATTCACTTTGCAGTTAGGACAAAGTATTGCTTTAAGAAACATTCAACTTTTGGCTTGCGAGAAATATTGATTTCCCCCTTTCGGGGTAAATTGGTTTTACCTTTGATAAGAATTTATCACATCGGGCTGAAAATTGCAACTCTCGAGGGATCGAAATATTCGAAACACTTTCCGCTACACCTATTTTTGACGGTTTGGTGGACCTTAAAATATCATCTTTGTTTAAGGTTCGTTTTGTTTCCATTTTTACTTCTGTCAGTTATACGTTTTGTTTCCTATTAGACTTATTTCAGTTATTCGTTTTATTTACTTTTTAACTTTTTTTTCAGGTATAGTACCGGCAGCAAAAACACAGGATGACCTTCCAGATTACCTGTTGATCGTCATACAGGTGATCCTTGCTGTGATTGTACTTGTTGTTATACTGGCTTTCATTATACACTTTGTCCGGAAAAAGAATCTCCGCAAGTAAGTCTAATATTATTCTTTATTCAGACATTATCTCTGTATATACAGTTCGTTATTCACAGTTTTCAGAGAAAAATTCACTTATCAAACGAACTTAGATTCAATGGTCAAACTGCAAACCGTACCGTTCTCGTGAAATTACGGGAAAACGTGAATGATGTTTATGGGTCGTTTTAGTCAGTAATTCAGTGAATTCAGTGAATCAGTGAATATCTTGCGTGAATTGAAGGAGAGGTGATCAGTGTGTCAGTGAGTCCGTTAGTTTGTCAATGAGTTGTTGAGGTGATTAGTGTGTCAGTGAGTTCTTGATTGAGTCCGTAAGTTCTTGATTGAGTCAGTGAGTCGGTGAAGTTAATCAGTATGTCAGTGAGTCTGTGATTGAGGCGTTGAGTCAGTGGGGATGATCAGTGTGTCAGTAAGTCTGTGATTGAGTCAGTGAGTCGGTGGGGTTAATTAGTGTGTCATAGAGTCTGTGATTGAGTCAGTGAGTCGATGGAGTTAAGCAGTGTGTCACTCTGTGACTGTAACGGTGAGTCAGTGGGGATGATCAGTGTGTCAGTGAGTCTGTGATTGAACCAGTGAGTCGGTTGAGTTAATCAGTGTCTCAGTGAGTCCGTCAGTGAGTCAGTGAGTCTATGGAGTTAAGCAGTTTGTCAGTAAGTCTGTGATTGAGTCAGTGAGTCGGTGGGGAGATCAGTGTGTCAATGAGTCTGTGATTGAGTCAGTGGGTCGTCGGAGGTTTTCAGTAAATTGAAATCCTGCTTCTACTGACTAGCTATCATGTTTTGCAATGTGTAAAGATGATGTTTTATATATTATGACAGGTCTCATGACTGTACTGATGGCAGTGTGACAGGTATGTGTAATACGATCAGATACAGTAAAACACTAATGTAAACAAAGTTAGATCATAAGTACCTTTGATCTACTAAACATTAAGGATAAGATAAGGGTAGTGAAGAGGTTAATGAAGCTCTTGTATATGAAATACCATTAAACTCTTATTATTGCTTCTAGTTTACAAAATTTAAAAAGTTTGTGTTTAAAGAGTTTTCTTGGTAAATTTGATATCTTTTTTTATAACTTTTCCTTTTATTCTCCATATATTACAAAGCACCAATTTTGTCATAATTTGCGATACATTTCCCCTTTCTCAACATATAGTTTTTCACTTTCCTTATATCAGATTATTCTCCATATATTATACTCCGTTACCTGTACTTGTTTTTCCGTATGTTAAACTCTACTTTATGTTCTACAGTTTACTTTCCATTCAAAGTTAACATTACTGATCTTGTTCTCACATAAACCAAAACATTTATAAATTAAAATGTCCAAATTTGATACAATGTTATATTTAAGCATATAACAATAATGTTCTGCATTCAAGGTAATACAAATACCATCCTGGCTGACTACTATAGCAACCTTTCCGTGAAAGAACTTCAGAAGAAAAGGAAACAACCTAGACCCCATAGTCCTAGACGATCACATGCTCCCAATGGGAGTCTCTATACAGAGGTTGACAAGCCAAGCGAACCAAAACAACGGTTAGCTCCATACCAGGATTCAAGTGTCATCTTCATAAAGCGAACCAGTATCAAGGATAATGGTACTGGTAGCATTGTAGAGAACCCCGACCAGGACCAATGTCTGAGAAGTGATGAATCATCACAAGTTACGGCGTATGTAAACGAGGCTTTGAATAAGGAGGACGCCTATGATGAACTCGGAAAGGACAGACACGTGACCGACGCGACAAAAATTCCCGGAAAAGACCACCAATATGAGCACTTGAGGTTGAATCAGAACAAAACAGGAAATGGTGATGACGTATATGATAAACTAGAACAGAGGTCACGTGACAAAAATGTCAATGATATTGACGATACATATGATCACACACAACATGTCAGTGATAAGTAATTAACGTTGAGCTATAGGCATGCTTTAAAAGTTCTCGTTTTACATGTCCATAGATCCTGTTCCTCTAGGTTTTCTGTATCTACAAATAGTACACGTTAATGTCCACTACCTCTTTCCTATGTAAACATATGTTTTTGTGTCTAAATCTAAACTGATAACCTAATATGTGTTCTGTGTTGGTATCGTATAAATTGTGAACAAGCACATGCTTTATTTATATATATTTACAATTCTTTTTTTATTGTATATTTTGTGAACAAACACATATTTTATTACATATATTTCCAATTCTTTTGTAAATATGTCATATCTTATTTAACAATTAAGGCATGATAACAAATATAAATTGTACTTTATAACCATCCATTGTAAATACAGCTTTTCCTCTTTCAATGCTTGAGTTCAACGATCAAAAGTCAGATGGTAATTCTACATTGTCAGACTCCAAAACCTAGCATTGATGTCACATACGCTAGTCATTGGATACGTTAGACAGCAGATAACAAAGTGATAAGTCCTTGCAAAGGAAAATATGATATAAAATAACAAACACTCAAGACTGAATGTTAGGTCTTTCTGCCTTCTTGGACTTATTCAGTCCGCCTGAAGAGTAGCCAATTCAAAATGGCGCGCTGTCCTGTTGTCAAGCCTGACTTAATTTGAATATGGCGCAAATTAATACGCTATTGAATCGCTGACTGTCTGATGCATTAACGTTCTCTTTATTGTAGGCAGATACAAATATATAATAATTGTAATGGCAGCTATATTAAAAAAAATGAATATTTTTTTCAAAATCTATGTATATATTGGTGATTATTTTGCGTTTATTAAGGCACATTATTTTGGAACTATATTATGCTATTTTTGTGGCGTTATCTTCTTTTGATATCATTTACATGTGAACTTTTAACTATGACGTCACAATCAAACGCCAGTTGCCTGAAAAGCCCGAGATCGACAAAAGTCGTGAAAAGACGATTTGTTTTGTGTTTTGTAAAGAGGAGAATATATTATCTCTATACAGTATTTTTCGATATTTTTCATAGCACTACTAAGTAAAACATTACTGTGTATGAGATATCTCAAGAGAAGTGCATTGCCAATTACATTCATAATTATATAGAACCTTCCATAGAATCGTTTAATAAACCAACATTTATGTAATCTGTAAATACTTTAGGAACTCAAACTTTGTATGCGTGATATTAATTTGTATACATAGAGGGGTGTAATTAATGTTTATTTAATGGATGTACATGTATATTTGTTTATATATTTTACGTGTAATTTCACAATAAAATGTATCTCACGATACTCGTCATGTTTTGTGATCCCTATACAACAACTGATGACGTAATAAAAGATCACCAGGATTCAATTACTGGTGATGAAGTAAACATACTGATAAGGTATCCCGTAGATAATGATGAAGTAAACATACTGATAAGGTATCCCGTAGATAATGATGAAGTAAACATACTGATAAGGTATCCCCTAGCTAATGATGAAGTTAACATACTGATAAGGTATCCCGTAGATAATGATGAAGAATTTAGCAGCAACTGACAATGTTGAAGATACCGATGATGATCCATCAACTGATGACACAATTAATGCTCACGAAGACCAAGCAAGTGTTGACGTGGTTAACAATGATCACGATACAGCACCTGGTGACATGAGAATATGATCTAGCAACTGATGACGTAATAAGTATTGAATATGATCTAGCAACTGTTGACGTATTGCGTAGCGAATATGATCTAGCAACTGATTACATTATGCGTAGTGAATATGATCTAGCAACTGTTGACGTATTAAGTAGTGAAAATGATCTAGCAACTGATGACGTATTGCGTAGTGAATATGATCTAGCAACTGATGACGTCTTGCGTAGTGAATATGATCTAGCAACTGTTGACGCTATGCGTAGTGAATATGATCTAGCAACTGATGACGTTATGCGAAGTGAATATGATCTAGCAAATGATGACGCTATGCGTAGTGAATATGATCTAGCAACTGATGACGTTATGCGTAGTGAATATGATCTAGCAAATGATGACGCTATGCGTAGTGAATATGATCTAGAAACTGATGACGTATTGCGTAGTGAATATGATCTAGCAACTGTTGACGTATTGCATAGCGAACACGATCTAGCAATTGATTACGTTATCAGTATTTACCTGTGCCCAGTTGTTCAAAAGATGATTTATCACCAATTAATGACAGTTTCAACCACTAATATTTTGATCAATAAACAAGGTAAGCAAGTTATTTTGCAGGTATTAGTACCCACTAAAATATCTGCTATCTTAACTCAGTTAACTGTTGTGTTTTTAAGATATAAAAAGATAACATTTACGCTAATCACTGATAAGGCCAATCACCTTTCGAACATCTGGGCCAAGGATGGTCAAGCAACAGCTGATATTGTAAACAATGATCGGGACCAGCGAGTTTTAATTTCATTCAGTATAAATATAGCAGTGATATAGATGTGTTCGCACCTATACCATTTTGCAATAGAAAAAGTATGTCAAAAATAACACATACACATGTGGTCGCACCTATAACAATTGGTAATAGATAAATTATGTTAAAAATAGCACATAAACATGGGATATCACCTATAACAATTGGTAATAAATCAATTATGTCAAAAATAACACATACACATCGCACCTATAACAATTGGTAATAGATAAATTATGTAAAAAATAACACATACAATAGCAATTGGCAATAGATAAAGTATGTCAAATATAACACATACCCATCGCACCTGTAACAATTGGTAATAGATCAATTATGTCAAATATAACACATACCCATCGCACCTGTAACAATTGGTAATAGATCAATTATGTCAAATATAACACATACACATCGCACCTGTAACAATTGGTAATAGATAAATTATGTAAAAAATAACACATACACATGTGATCGCACCTATAACAATTGGCAAAAGATAAACTATGTCAAAAATAACACACACACATCGCACCTTTAACAATTGATAATAGATGAATTATGTTAAAAATAACACACATGTGATCACATCTATAGCAATTGGCAATAGATAAAGTATGTCACAAATAAAACAAACACATTTTATCGCACCTATAACAATTGGTAATAGATAAATTATGTCAAATATAACACATACACATCGCACCTGTAACAATTGGTAATAGATGACGTATGTCACAAATAAAACAAACACAATTCATCGCACCTATAACAATTGGTAATAGATAAAGTATATCAAATATAACACACACACATCGCACCTGTACCAATTGGTAATAGATAAAGTATGTCAAAAATAACACACACACATGTGATCGCACCTATAACAATTGGTAATAGATAAAGTATGTTAAATATAACACATACACATCGCACCTGTAACAATTGGTAATAGATAAAGTATATCAAAAATAAATAACTCTGCACAACACAGCTAATTCGTCCTTCCTGGGCTCATCGATCATGCTAGGGACAATCAAGTGGAAATCCAAATCGGTGCAATCAAAGAACATTATCAAACTACTTTGCTGCAAGATTATCAAAGTGTCCTTGTTCCCAGAGTTGATGGCAGTAGTTGGTTTAAACAATATTTTATTTGCAAATATGCTGTACATAATATATAATTTTACATAATGTAAATAATATTAGGGATCTGGCAACAAGAGTAAGCTCTTATATTAAGCCATCTCCCAACAATGAGAAGATTGCAGTATAGCTCAAACAGGTTAGTAACATCAATAATTATATAAATTCAACTTAGCTAATTTAACAATCAAGGCCGACCATTTGAAATAAATAGGTAATAGGATTAGCAGTAGAGAAAATGTTAATATTTACTCTAGAGTAGTTCATGGCAACTGTTACATGCATGTATATTATTAAGACTTAGCGTTTGTTGGTTATTGTGCATATTAAGCGAACTACGTTTTCTTTAAGTGAAAATGTTGAAAATACTCTACGTCTTCCTTCTCTAAACAATGAATAAGTTACTACAATCCAGTTCAATTCAACTTGAATAAATCAAATATACGCCGCAAAACCGGTTTGTTTATTACAAACCCAAGCCAAACTCAAGCACGTACGTACGTGTGTACATGTGTGAACGCTGAGGTGTTTCCGTGTGGTAGACCAAGCCGTGTTGTTAGTGTGTGTGTACTTGAATGTATAAAATCTCTGTAATGTTGATTTGTCGTCGTTGATTATTGTACGGCTACCGGAAGGCGAGACTTCTTTTGTTAACATAAGGGTTTTCACTGTCACTCTTCTCCTAGCGCCTTTTCTTATCTGTCCTATTTACTGACCTCTTAACTGTCTCTCTATTATTTTGGCTTCTACCTTTAGTGATAAGGAAACTCCCCCGATTTGTGCACGTTTACTTATCTGTCTGAACAGGAGCTAGAAGCTGGTACGGCTTGATGTGTGTATAAGTTTGCTGTGTTATTATATAATAATAATAATAATATACAACATTTATATAGCGCCCTATATAATTCGTAAAATTACTCTAAAGCGCTTTACAACATATGGATAATAGTATGGTTATAATTGTAAAAAAAAAAAAAAAAAAGGCTTACAATCAATATGTTATGTTAGTGTCCGGGCGAGGCATATGTCTGCTGACTCGTGTGTTGTCAATTTTCTATGTACTGACGGTAGCCTGGTAGGGGCTCAATAGTGTTATCGTGCTGTTATTGTTTTCTCTCGTTCGTTTTTCGAACTCTTTACTTAAATGAAATATGTTTAAATGTTATACACGTGATTTGTTTATACTTATTTCACGAAACCCCAGACTAGGATCCGGGTTGAACATTAATAAAGTGTTCTAGGGGTCAGTCCTACCACACCTGTAGTTCAATAGAGCACATTTCTCGGAAAGACGTAGTTCACGATGAGAGGGAAGGCTTTACTGTGTTTTTATGCTTTTTCGTAAATAACTTGAAAAAAATTCATGAACATATATTCTATACTCTGCCATGATCATATGGACCGTGATTTTGTCCGCATACCCCTGTTTCCTACGGTGTGAGAGGCACGTTACATTGATCAGTAAAATAGGAGCACTTGACGTATGTTGTAGTCAGTGAACGACAATCCCTAAACCTCTCAGTGAAGAGGAGTATTATGATCACCTCTTACTTCCTTGTAAAGTACATGCGCGACACAGACTAGTCCTGTGTATGTACACAGTACATGTGCGGCGATAGGAAGGAATACAGAATTGTTGTTTAGGTAAGTAACATATCAGTATACACTTGTTCGCAATTTATTGTTCAGGTAAGTAACATATCAGTATACACTTGTTCGCAGTTTATTGTTCAGGTAAGTAACATATCAGTATACACTTGTTAGCGGTTTATTGTTCAGGTAAGTAACATATCAGTATACACTTGTTCGCGGTTTATTGTTCAGGTAGGTAATACAATATATATTTGTTGAGATTAGTTGAACATTTCGAAATCACACAGAAACTAGTCGCAGGTTTATTATCAATTATGTTATCTTATTTATACACATGTATACTTTATATATAGGACGAAATGAACTTATTTCACAATTAAAAGTCTGTTTTGCATTCTGCAAAGACGCCATCTTGATGTTTGAATACTTTATATAACTGTCCTAAATATAAAAATCGGTATTAAACCACATAGTGTGAGTCATACCATGATACAAACAGACTGACTGTTTTAAAACGTTTCTACATAACAAGGAAGTTAAAATAGTATATAGTATACAACTGTATATGTCCAGACACTTCACCAAGTGAATGGAGTTGTATTCAGGCATAACAAACGTTTCCAAACAACGTATCAATATTACTACATTCTATAATTCTTCATTTTGTTATTTTTGTATTTATTTACTTTACAACATTCGATCGAGCCAATACGTACACGCACTTTAAACAAACATATGTCATATGTGATACTGTAAGTAAGCTAAATGTTTTCAATGTTTATACAGGCAACTATTACCTATCGTTTATTTTTGTTTTTAATTATAATTTATATGAATTACATTGCAATACTTTTTTAACACTCTCGCTGCGACGTCTGTCTCATACTAATATGATACCACCATGGCTTAGCATTATCAACTCAAGGAGTCTTACTCCTATTGACAACTAACTGATGACATATTTGCTTTAGACATTTGCAATATTGTCATAATATTACGTTAAATGTTAACGAAACATTTCTTTACTTTTTAATATTTTGAATCGCCGTATCATTATTTAAGGTGTCCAATGGGACCATTTAAAAATGGAACATGATAGAAGGAGAAACAAGATGGTTCTCAATAAATAAATCCATGACCAAAATGTTCTTTTAAACCAATAGCAGCAAGACCTGATACGCGTGATATTTTTATAATTGGAAACGCTCGCCTTTTTCCGTCATACTGCTAGAGTGAAAGGAATCCAATATTCGTCTGACTTCAAATTTAAATAGCATAACAAATATAATACGATTGACCAGAACTGCGTTACGTACCATCTTATATGTTAAATACATAGATGTATTACAATTCTAATAATGTACTCTAATTCAAATAAGCCAAAAAGCAACACCTTCTTTTACAAATTGTTTAGAAATATCACGATGTCAATGAAATATTTCATAAATGTGACGACGATTATTTTTTCTGATTGAGTATATTTGTCAACTGATAATGTGATATCGAATAACCCTAACTAACACACGAGTAGAGGTTAAAGTGGCATACGAGTCATATATCTCAATACAGCACCCACCAAATGTAAATGATTTATTAACATCGATCCGGATATATTTCTCCCTTGTTTCTCTTGAACGTAAATGCTAACCACACATGTTTTCATCTGAAGGTGCAGATTTCACTTCAAGTACTTAGTATGTGATCATAAACATATTTTAATTGGTATTATGATCTAAACTCATAGCAACGAAATGTTAATATGTATTGATAAAAAAATATTTGAATAATTTGACTTCTTTTTTTTGTTTGTTTGTTTGTTACCTTAAAATATTTTATCATTCGGTAAATAGCAGGCATACTGCTGTTGTCAATATGTTTCTATAAATTACATCTTTTCACTGATGGCTTGGATAATTCTTTGCGATTATCATATTTGATTAGAGAATGTTTAGATAGTGATTTACACACGGATTCTTCGGTATAATGTTTTAAATATTTTGAAACAAACATCAATCAGATTTTTATTTTATTTTTTTTACATTTCAGTTCTGCACCTGTTGTGAACAACGTCATACTTACAAAAGCCAATGATGTCAATGCAAAGACGTGTACTGTATTTGGTTATATTAGCTACTTACTTTGTGTTAGGTGGATTGGATGCTTCAGGTGATACAACGCCAGGAACAACGACCAGTCTTCAAAACACACAAATGACGTCAAATGGAAGTACACCTCCTCAACAAGTCAATGCTGCAGGTTCTTCTGAAACAGAGACTGACCTATTCCTGAAACCCAAGAATTGTACACGAATAAAAACGTAAGACTATACCTGAGTAAATCACCTTTGAATGTCAACTTACTGATAATATATATCAGTATATTCAGTTACGTTAAATACTAATAAGATGTGTTGAAATATATATTTACAAATATTAAATTAAATTGAGACGTCCAGGTATGCAATTTCCTCTTAATTTGCGAGATTAAACTCTTAATCGGTAATTATTTACAAGGTCGATACAAAGAAGATTTTGTTTTAAATAGATTAAAGGTTTTATTTTATTGTCAACAACATGTAGTTCGATTTAATTAAGTGAAAACCATGTCGTTTAATTTTCAGACAACTGTGCCAACGTATGTTTGACAAAAACAAAATACAGTTTACACTTTAATTATTTTCTTCCTTATGTTAGGTCACCAACATCCTGTATCCTCACAAATGAATAACGGAATTTACTGTCAATAAGGAAGTATGGGTGGTGTGTCCCTATTTGATCCTGCTTGACCCTACTTGATCGTAGTGTTAACCGGAGTGTAATGTACTCCCCTATATATTTTACCCCAACAATACTTTTTTTAAACTCTTTTGCATCTCTTTCCCTTCTTCCTCCCCCAATCATCTTCTCTTCCATATACTTATATTTATATCTATATGCATATTCGGTCAGTGCCGTCCATTCGCCGTTTTACAAAAAAAGGAGATGGATTAACATAAGTACTTTGTTCTTGTTTGAATATTATACCGATAATAAAATAAAGTTTAAACTAACCGTTTTGTCATGTTACTACGGTCAGCTAATATAAGGTAAGCACTACTGTCAGGTAACATCAATTACGGTCAACTAGGGTCAACTACGTTCAAACTACGGTCACAGTAGGGTCTTGGCATCCAAGCTCACCGTAGAGATATTTTGAACATGTTGAAAGTTTTGGGCTAACCACGGCAAAATCATGGGTTTCTTGACATTCAACCTACGTTTATAATAACTACGTTGAACTACGTCTAACTACGTTTAATACGTTAACTTAGGTGGCCTACGGTCTACTACAGTCAACTACGGTCATCCCCCACTACGGCCAACTATACGTGCGTTACCGTAAGATGTGACCGCGGCTTTAACAAAATATATTTAATGGGTTGGCTGTGGTGTAGATGTTAGTGCAGCTATATTACCTCTACTTGTGACCCTCTTTATATATATTCATACTTTATTTCTCACAGGATCACCGCTACTGTTACAGAATCAGTCATAGGCAAATGCAAATCACAACAACAAACGTGTAGCTGGACTTGGTCAGGATGGCGGCCCGGAAGGAAATGCCGCCATTTGTGAGCATAATCCGTTATTGATGAACCATATTGTCTTCAAGGGATATCAACTTTGTATTTCTATAGCTGCATTAGTAAATGAACTTTTTGATTTATTCTTAAAAATATATTTCTTCTGTCAGATTTATCTTCGCTGATTAGTAACGGCGATACCTTAATCCGTAAACAGGAATTATTTATTTCAGATTGTATTAAAAGTATTGCGAAATAACACTAACATGAATCAATTTCAAAAACGGGTTATTGCAGAGTCTGTTATTTGTTCGAAAATATCCAGATATTTTAAGCGCCAAATAGTTAAAGACTCATAACTCATATTGGAATACCGCGTATTCTTGCAGCGACATCAGTTTAAAGGTGTACTTCCAAAACTTCCATACCTTCAACCCTGCATCATTATCCAAAATAACATGATTTCATATTGGATACAACAACTGATTGTACTTTAATTGATAATGGATGAAAGATTTGTGATAGCAGTCATATCTTAGGCTATTAAACATTGATATAAACATGTCCTTGTCAATAGTAATGGCCCTTATCATGCACTTGAAAAAATATTTTTTATTTTATTTTGTTCACAATAATTTTGAACCAAGTTCTCTTAACTTATATTAACCACCCTAGTTGGCTCGTATGTTAGCTCGCAGGTCGAAGAAATGAGGAAGGAAATCGGAGTACCAGGAAAAAATTACATGTGTCCGGGCAGGTGAAAAATCCCGGTGAAAGACGAGTGCGTTATTCACTACGCCACCCACACCCTAATCATGCACTTCTTATTGCAAGATATACATATGCCTGAGGCTGAAATTATACAATCTCAAAAATACTACGTCTGTACATGTTGGACTAATATCAATCTTTGTTTGTAACGCTAGAATTTTGTGAAACTTTATTTCATGATATGCTCAAAATGTCATAAGTTTACAATAACCATCTCACTTCCGTGTTCTGTATATAGAACATGTATAATCACTTATTGTGACGTCAACATGAACAATACGATGACTTCATGATTTCACGGCGAGTGGAAACCTCATGTCATATTCCTAGCATGTATCCAGTAATAAAAACTAAATGTGTTCATATGCATGCGTTTGTAGAGAGTATGGCAGTCGAACTCGTTCCCTTTCCGTGTGAGTTGTTGCTCGCTTAATAAGTCAGATGGAACCCGGATGATAATATATATAATACTGAATTGTCTAGTAGCTCTTCCAGTTAATACAGTTTTACGCATGAAATATTGTATGCTTTTTGAAAACTCTGTCTTTTTTTACTACTGTTTTCAGATACAAGCCATGTGATAAATATCGTTTGAAGACAGTGACAAGGTGTACCGCTGAACCTATATGTTGTGAAGGTTTGGTACCGTACAACGATACTGCTGCATTTTGCGTGAAAGGTACGAGTCGCCAATGTTGAAATTGGCCGAATTATTTATATGGGTCAGCAGCGGGGTTCACTACGTACATTTATGACAACTCCAACGACCCAAACCTATTTTGACTTATATAATACATCTCCAGCACACACGCAGGCATACACACATAGGGAGATATTAGTCAGGTGGCATATGACTAGTAGTTAGCGCCTGATAAGGCAGCTCCTGCAAATTCCTTAAAATTGTATTGATTAATGTATATGCTAATTCTATTAATTGTATATCTATGTACTGTAAAGCACTTTAGAGTGGCTTATGTTAGCTAGATAGGGTGCTATATCAAATGTTGTATACTATTTGTATTATTGTATGACACATTAAATTCACTAAGCCTATGAGGTTGGTGGGATTTTTTTTTTTGGGGGGGGGAGGGTATCTGTGACGGTATCTCTAGCAACTACAACTAACAACTACGGCTGTAGCTTAATTCTTCTGATAGAAATATTGGAATAACATAATGTTCATAGTTATGGCTGCGTGCATTTCCAAAAAGGTAATATGATAACGAAAGTTCAAACACTCTAGTGTTAATCTTTTTCGTCTATTATAGTGTCGACAATGTAGATCAGATCTTTCTCCAGTACATTTAGATTTGATAACGCAGATGACAGCTGTAGATATGAACAAACGGTTCAATTGCCCATTAATACATGTTAACCATATGGAACGTATTTATTTTGAAATTTGTCTGTATTATTGCAAAATCAAACTTAAAAAGGCATTATTTAAAAAAATAAAATAAAATGTAAAATGTTTTGGACTTACCAATATTTAATGCTCAAAGTCTCACTGTATACTAGTTTTATTTGCAAACTCATCCATGTCTAACAACTGAACGTCTATACAGTTTGTTATTTGATACACCTAAAATATACGTATTAATATTCCCTACAGGATGTAAAACCGGTAAGTATGGGGACAACTGCACACTTGACTGTAACTGTACAGGCAATACCAGACCAGACTGCGATATCACTACAGGCGATTGTAAATGTATGGATGGATGGACTGGACAAAATTGTACCGACGGTAATAAGACGTCCTTTCTCTCTTGCCTTTCCACAGCTTTCGCGATTATTTGAAAACAAATCATGCATTTTACAAAATCTCTGTAAGCATACTTCCTCTTCAACTGATATCCTTCAACGTGACTGATCTTTTTTTTTTTTATTCAAAATGTAATATTAATAAACATTTTATGACGAACAAGTAATATACACACCAGATTGATAAATTAAACCCCTAAAGTAAACAGCAGCTTTAAAAATCACTCAGAGCTATAATATACGACACTCAGAGATATAATATACCACACTCAGAGCTATACTATACCACCCTTCAGCTATAACATAATATATATACGTGTTCGATCTTAAAATCTTACCGGACACATAACACCGTTTCCTATATGATACAATACATCAGATTTCTTTATTAACGGTGCATAAAATGAAAAATAATCAATGAAATTAACTAATTGGAAAAGCGCTGCTGCACCAACGAATCGCTAAAACCAATATCATATAAGTATATGTTTTCACGTTGAAAAGGGATAAACTGTTCACCAGTATGTATATGGGGGTCAAGAGGTCGCATCAGGAATTACGTATCACTAACGCAGTACTATTATTTAATCGTATAGAATTTAATGTAGAGTAAAATGCATTTTTTTGTTTTAATGATCAGGATGACTTTAAACTAAGCAGCAAGTAATAAGAGTCGGGGTTATCTCAGCTTCCCAACCGTTGACATAGTTATGTTGTCATTTGCTATTCAATGTTAATTAGCTAGGGTATCTACTTTTCAATTCGTTTTTTTCAGTATGCGATGAGGGGTTTTACGGTCACAGCTGTGAAAATGCATGTGCGTGTGAAAACAACAGCACGTGTGGACACGTGAATGGAACGTGCAACTGCACAGAGCCAGGGTGGATAGGTGACACTTGTGATACAGGTATTGCATTACGATATCCCACACAGATAAACGTATGGATAAATTAACACCGATTCACACATTGACATATGTCTGTATTATGTTCTCCTTCGTTCTTCTTCCGTACATAAATCATTTTGTATCTATTTTGCAATGATAACATAGAACAAATACATTTTTGACAAATAAGTAGCATGCGAGATACGTGTACAGCAGTGTTTACATAACAAAATGTTTCTTAAAATATCGATAATTTGTTTTGAAATTCATGAATGCACTTCAAAGTCCAATCTATCAGTCCAATACACATTCCTGAACGCCAAACTGAAAACAAATTCTGTCACTGAAATACGATTACTATCTCAAACGTGAGTTCTACGAACATAAAAACAATAATTAAAAAACAGATAATATGAAAATACAGACTTAAACACATTCTATTATATCTATCTTACATTTCAGGAAAATGCATTATTATGAATACAAAAAAAATCACTGTTTTTACGATCTCATCGAATGATAACGCGCGTTAGTAATGTTAATAGTTTAACAATTGGCATGCAATTTACATTTATTTCAACACACTTAAGGCAACGCGTTGATTATGATTCTGCTAGATTTTAGTTTTCCCTTTTGACGTGGTTACAGTTGCATATTATTAAGAGCATTTTCCAACAAATATGCAATTATCATCGGTAATAACGTCATTTGTACTAACAGTTTATATATTCTCCTCAGATTTAGTTATAGTCAAATAACAATATTTCAAATGCTCAGCAGTCTGTCAAGTGCATTTTATATTGAAAACTCTTTTATCTGATAAGAGTATAAAACAAAAACCTCGGGTGTTAAATGTGTTTGGTTGTGTCATGTGTTCAGACCTTTGTTTCTATGTAATTAAATCAAAAGGATACAACTATGACAAGGAAGGGTACTGTATTGTCTCTTGTCCAATGTATTAAGAGGGAGAGTACGGATATTCTTTGTCTTTGTTCCAATATTTTAAGAGGGAGAGTATGGATATAACTACACTGTATGACCAGATATAGTCTGGTGGTTGTCCCTGTTCCGTTGTGTTTAAAAGGAGATTGTGGATATTACTACCCCTTGTGTCAACTTATACTCCTGTGTTGTCTCTGTTCCAATAAGTTTAAAGGGTGAGTTTGGATATTACTTCTCTGCATGACCAAATATAGTCCTGCTTTGTCTTTGTTTCAGATGGATCAGAGAGAGAGAGAGAGAGAGAGAGAGAGAGAGAGAGAGAGAGTATGGATAATAATACACTATATGTCTATATATAGACCGGTCTGTGTCTCTGATCAACATTTCTATACTGCATAACCAGATACAGTCCTGCTTTGTCTCTGTTCAAATAAGATTAAAGGGAGAGAATGGATATTACTTCTCTTCATGACCAAATATATTCCTGTGTTGTGTCTATTTCAGAGGGATCAGAGGGATAGTATGAATATTTATATACAGCATAACCAGATATAGTGTTCAATAGGAGAATATGGTTGTTACTATACTGCCTGACCAGATATAGTCCTGCTTTGTCTCTGTTTAAGAGGGTTAAGAGGGATAGAATGGATATTGCTACACTGTATGTCCAGATAAAGTCCGATCTTTGTTTCTGTTTTAAATATGTTTAGAGGGAAGGTATGGATATTACAACACTATCTCTCTAAATATATTCCTGATTTTTCTCTATTTCAGAGGGTTTAGAGGAAGAGTGCGTATATAACTACAATGTATGTCTAGATATCGTCCGGTCTTTGTCTCCGTTTCAGAATTATTAGAAGGCCAGTATGTATTTAACTACACAAAATGTCTACACATAGTCCGGTCATTGTCTCCGTTTCAGAATTATTAGAAGGCCAGTATGTATTTAACTACACACAATGTCTACACATAGTCCGGTCATTGTCTCTGTTTCAGAATTATTAGAAGGCCAGTATGTATTTAACTACACACACTGTCTACACATAGTCCGGTCATTGTCTCTGTTTCAGAATTATTAGAAGGCCAGTATGTATTTAACTACACACAATGTCTACACATAGTCCGGTCATTGTCTCTGTT
>JAUMHH010155281.1:0-18539 GCA_032359455.1 Chlamys rubida | reverse complement strand
ACAAGGAATTAAGCCGTCTCGGCAAATTTATTTTTGAAGCAAATAAGATAAGAGCTGTATTTCTTTAACTCGTACTTTTGTCTTGCTGTTTCACATCCTTATTATGTATTGTACTGTATGTAATATGTAATATATTGTACTCATTGGCCGTAAGGCCTACAGTCAATAAATTGAATTGAATTGACACCACAGAAAAGATGTAGATATATTTAACCTGTATATATTGATCATTATATAAATTCCTCCCAACACTGGGATTCAAACTCACACCTACCAGCACACCGTTACATTTACATGGAGGTTAATTATTGGCAAATGCTCAAAACCTGCCCATGCACCTACAAAAACTGGCCGTGATAATTACTGTGCTAACATTAGATGCTTGTTTTGATAAGAAATGGTATTCACCACTTTGTACCTGGAACCTAAATGCCAATATGTCACTTACAATAATCTAAAACTAATTTTGGATACACTGATTCAATCAACAATTAAAACGTTATCTCAATCACTGCAGATATATGACATAAAATATTGGGAGTAAAAGCAACAATAATTTTGGTACTGAAACCTTTTTTAACCTAAAATCCAACAAAATATATGTCTGACAGGTTTACATGAAGTTCCAGTAAACAGTACAACAAGGAATTCTTACCTTGTTTTTGTATTTGTCAATTCAAGTTTATCACTTGACAAAGAAGGCATTATAATACAAAGAATAATTCCAGCACTGATGACTACAGTTATATCCCACCAGAAACACACTGGCTTAAAGTCCAGTATAACAAGGATATATACCAATATAGATGGGATGATTTTTGTATTTCCTTTCACGAATTCAGTTTGAGTCAAGTATGGTTAAGGCAGCAATGTTAGGAAAATATCAATAGGTCTTCTTAATAACAAGTCTGGAAAGAAAGTGAGAAAAACTGATTTCGCCTCACGTGGCCTAGACAGCTAGCATGTAGCCACATCTCAATATGGTCATCATCAGCACACATTGTTGGTAGTTATAAGCTACGGCTGCGTGACTGCAATATGACAGATCACAGTCATGGTGGACTTAGAAATATCAGTAACGTGTTGAAAGCCTGGTTTCATATTCCTAGAGCAAAATAATCCCCTGCTACTGTACAGATAACAGTATATTAGTTCTACTGTACAGAAACACTATACATATGGTTATACTGTTGATAACGCTATATATATATGTTACACTGTACATGTATGGAACTATTGCAAGCTATAATGGCCATTATTTGCTAGCTTAGAAATTTAAATTAATTAAAAATTCCCAGGGACTTAACAGAATAAACCATGAACTGATTCACCCCTGAAAGCACATTTGATCTCTTCCAATTCAAAGGTTGGAATAGTTCATTATGAAACTTCAGTTTCGGACTTTCCATTACATCACAACATATTCTACTTGGCCAGCTATAAGTTAAATTTAATTGCCCCAATATTGGATTGTTTATATTTTGTTATTGACTGTAGGTTAGTTATGACTATCGTCAAACACAACATGACAAAATACTGGAGATGGATTCCTGATAATTCCGATCACATTTTCTATGACTTACAGCCGTCATTCATTTTCCTAACATCAACATCACAGAATGTTCTGTTAGTACATTATGTGACAGTCACTTTGTTGGAGAGTACAGTACTGTGACGGTCAATTTGATAGAGAATACCATGTGACAGCCATTTTTTTAGAGAGTATACGCACACACCATGTGACAGACATTTTTTTAGAGAGTATACGTACACACCATGTGACAGCCATTTTGTTAGAGAGTATATATATATGTACACACCATGTGACAGACATTTTGTTAGAGAGTACACACTATGTGACAAACGTTTTGGTTGGACAGACCACCATGTGACAGACATTTTGTTAGAGAGTATACATCGATACACACCATGTGACAGCCATTTTGTTAGAGAGTACACACTATGTGACAGACATTTTGGTTGGACAGACCACCATGTGACAGACATTTTGTTAGAGTACACCATGTGACAGACATTTTGTTAGAGTAGAGTACACCATGTGACAGACATTTTGTTAGAGTAGAGTACACCATGTGACAGACATTTTGTTAGAGTACACCATGTGACAAACATTTTGTTAGAGAGTACACACTATGTGACAAACATTTTGGTTGGACAGACCACCATGTGACAGCCATTTTGTTAAAGAGTATACACCATGTGACAGACATTTTGTTACAGGGTATAAACCATGTGACAAGTTATCGTTCTGTAAGGGAATACACCATGAAACTCTCTACCCCTTGATCTTTGACAGTTGCATGACAATAATGTACTGATTGATATCTGATTCCTGAAATCGATAAGGCTATAAGGCCTCTTACCTTGAGCCCATACCTAATAATACCCTACAAAAGATTATTCTATATTTGAATTTATCATCATATCTTTGGCAGGGAATGGCACTCGAAATAAACAAGGAACAACACCAGTGCATTATGGGAAATTGTGACTACAATGTTAAAATACCAGCTTACGCATTGAGGGGAAATTGACAGAGACAATCGACATTGGACATCACACAACAGTATGTAACGTAAAATATGAAGCTTAAATTACAAATGTTGAAAACAAATGCATTGTTGGAAAAATAACAAACAGGAATGAAAAATTAAAACCCCAGTGCAACCCAACGGGTATGGCAGAATGTGATAGTCACAGGTTTTAACTGAGTAAAGGATATGGCAAAATGTGATAGTCACAGATTTTAACAGAGTAGAGGATATGGAAAAATGTGATAGTCACAGGTTTTAACTGAGTAGAGGATATGGAAAAATGTGATAGTCACAGATTTTAACAGAGTAGAGGATATGGCAGAATGTGATAGTCACAGGTTTTAACAGAGTAGAGGATATGGCAGAATGTGATAGTCACAGGTTTTAACAGAGAAGAGGATATGGCAGAAGTTAAGTCACATGTTTTAACAGAGTAGAGGATATGGCAGAATTTGAAAGTCACAGGTTTTATCAGAGAAGAGGATAGCTGGCAGAATGTGATAGTCACAGGTTTTAACAGAGAAGAGGATATGGAAAAATGTGATAGTCACAGGTTTTAACAGAGTAGAGGATATGGCAGAATTTGAAAGTCACAGGTTTTAGCAGAGAAGAGGATATGGCAAAATGTGATAGTCACAGGTTTTAGCAGAGAAGAGGATATGGCAAAATGTGATAGTCACAGGTTTTAGCAGAATGGAGGATATGGCAGAATTTGAAAGTCACAGGTTCTAACAGAGTAGAGGATATGGCAGAATTCAAAAGTCACAGGTTTTAAGCGAGTAGAGGATAAGGCAAGTTCTACAAACCCAATATAACTTAACATGATGAGTATTATGCTAGATTTTGACTTGTCCATCGAGCTGGCAGTTTTCAGAAGCACAAGTCTAGTTAGGTATTTCACTGGTCTCAGACTATCGGGCTCACCCTTATTATCAATCCCTGGGATGAAATCTTCAGGATGTCATTTTTTATGGAATTTATTTTCAGATGTTTTAAAGGCAAAATGTCTGGATGGCAAAAAAAAAAAGTATCCACAAATAAGGCTTTAAACAGCATTGTAGAACGTCATGGATTTAAAGATCTGTTACAAATACCATAGGCCAAACTGTGATTGATTCACACCTCTCACCGAAACATTCTATAAGAATACTCAGATATACTGCAGGTCAGAACCTAAGAGACTGGGAAATTGTTGCTAATAAGCTACAGCTACTTTCTCATCCTTACTTAGTGTAGATGTACCAGAACCAGATACACAAACCATCCCCACTCGCCTGTAAATCTGTCTCTAATATGGTCATCACGTAGAGGTGATTAGCACAGGTAAGTACCTGTATTGCAATAAACAGGTGTTTTCTGAAAGCGTTAATTAGATATGAATCACACAATCTGAGGGAAGAGGCTTAAGATTGGCCACCACTGATGTAAAGGGATGACTTACAGGCTTTTTGAGTTAAGGTGCTTACTGTCATGGTGACCAATCCTGTACCTACGTCAACATCCATCTTCCTGTACCCCCTACACTATATAGTAAATACCTTATGTATTACCGTATACATCACAAAGGTTGACTGAGCTACAGGTTAACTGAGATAAAGGTAGACTGAGTTACAGCTAAACTAAGTTTCAGGTAGACTGAATTACAGGTAAACTGAGTTACTGGTAGACTGAGTTAAAGATAAACTGAGTTAAAGGTAGACTGAGTAACAGGTAAACTGAATTACAGGTACACTGAATTACAGGTAAACTGAGTTACAGGTAGACTGAGTTACCGGTAGACTGAATTACAGGTAAACTGAGTTACAGGTAGACTGAATTACAGGTAAACTGAGTTACAGGTAGACTGAATTACAGGTAAACTAAGTTACAGGTAGACTGAATTACAGGTAAACTGAGTTACATGTAAACTGGGTTACAGGTAGACTGAATTACAGGTAAACTGAGTTACAGGTAGACTGAATTACAGGTAAACTGAGTTACATGTAAACTGGGTTACAGGTTGACTGAATTACAGGTAAACTGAGTTACAGGTAGACTGAATTACAGGTAAACTGGGTTACAGGTAGACTGAATCACAGGTAGATTGATTTACAGGTAACCTTGGAGTTTCAATAGATTTCAAGTTGCTTGTGTTCAACACAAAGTAGACAGTTAAATTCAGTACATTTTCATAGTTCCCCTTCACCATTCATCTATATTATTCATAAAAGTACCCACTGAAATGTCTGTTGTTACAGGCAGGGTGTTTTTTTTAAAACAGTTTTAGCTTTTACAATTAATGTACAAGTTACAGATTTTATGCGAAAGTCATCTAACTCCGATGAACTCATGACCAATGTTTAAATTCTAGAAAAACTTTTTAAGAATTTAAATCTGAATTGAGAGTGAACAGGATTGTTTAATGCTATGTATCTTTTGTACCCCACAATTATGTCATATCAATAGTAGGTAATAAGTTCAAGGATTGTTTATAAGGACTGAACAACATTTTTGTCAATGTTCATGCTGGTATGAATGCAAATTGGTTACATACATATTCCATGAAGCCCATGAAATATGTATGCAACCGATTTGCATTCATACCAGCATGAACATTGAAAAGTGCCATTCAATCCTTATATCTACATTCCAAATGTTTAGTTATTATCCACCTAAATGTAGATATTTTCTGAATACATTTTTCACATTGAAGCATCTGTGTCATCAGTGTAAACAAGATTCCTGGAACAGCCTAACATCACCAAAATGTTTGCTTCTCATGGTTGTCTCATGTTATTGGAGGAGGGAGGAGAATTAAGCTTCAAAATGATGCTGATCAAATGTTGTTCATAGCTCTATCAATTTCTTCTGTTAAGATGAACTTGCAGTGGAAAATTAAATATAACAGTGTATTTGTTTAAAGAAATATTGTATATATATACACACAGCTACTTTCAGTATCACTCTATATATCTTGTTTGTGAAATGATTATGATCAGTATAATAACTATATAAACTAGTAATACATTGTACAACTAATAAATATTCACAATTTGACTGTTATCTCTAAAATTGTAACTGTTACATAACACGTATATATAATACAAGAAGTCACACATTTAGTTATGAAATAACACCAGCAGTGACAGTACTGTGCTAACTCCCAGATCAGCTTATAAATGTATCCCATAAGTAACCTAGACCCTAAGCTTCACTTCCCCCTCCACTGGAATCGGGATAGACACGGATATAAACAGGCACACACCCACTGACTGTACTACTTCCATGTATTTACATGGATTCATACACAAAAATACCAATATATTTTGTCTGGGGCATCTGCTATCTAAATATCACTCCATCACGATTCATTTTCCTGTACAACTTACAGTGTATAAACCTCACTACTGGTTATACGTATAGACTTACTGGTGCTACAGTACAACTTACAGTGTATAAACCTGACTACTGGTTAAACTTATAGACTTACTGGTACTACTCTACAACTTACAGTGTATAAACCTCACTACTGGTTAAACTTATAGACTTACTGGTACTACTCTACAACTTACAGTGTATAAACCTGACTACTGGTTAAACTTATAGACTTACTGGTACTACTGTACAACTTACAGTGTATAAACCTGACTACTGGTTAAACTTATAGACTTACTGGTACTACTGTACACCTTACAGTGTATAAACCTCACTACTGGTTAAACTTATAGACTTACTGGTACTACTGTACAACAGTAGGTAGATACCTATGCTACTGTGCCAAAAACTATAACTTTCTATAAATTGTAAATATTTTTTACAGCATGACTAGAGCTATGATGACAGATTTTTGAAAAGAAAATAAATCTTACAGAACTCATATGAAAAAGCAATAAAGTTGAAATAAATGCCAAAAATCAACAACAATATTCGGGATGTAAATGTACAAATAACATGGCCAGACCAGGATTCGACCCCTGAAACTCTGATCATTATACTGTCACTCTAACCAACTAAACTTTAAGGTCAATGATAGTACCCTGGTAAAATCATAGTAGTTATATGGCCTCAGACCACATATACGCTTTCGGGTTGTTGTACACGAATGTAGTGCATAAGGACATTTCAGGTCAGTTACTAAATAATGTTTCCTGTCTGATCTATGACAGATTTGTACAGTTTTTTTTTTACATAGAATGGTTTTTACATATAGAATTTTTTTTACATAGAATTGTGCAACAATATCTATTCTAGTGATTCATTTGTTTTGACACAGTTTTCATGTTTGTATTTGCAGCAGGAAACAATGAGTGATGAGGCTTGCACAGTGATATTTTGTATTTTTTTGTATTTTCCCCTATACATGCAGGGTAGTGTCATTCAAATGAAATTATCTTTCTTAAATGCCGGTCATGAGGTACTTTCCAGCTCACTGTATGTTCAGTTTGAATAGACCTACAATATGAAATAGGCACCAGACGCTACGCAAAGTTTTAAAATATTTCAATTTCATTTTTTCCTTTGGTAGTAACATAAAGTAGAATTAATTGTGGTCTGAGGCCATATCCAAACTAAAGGGGAGGCTACTCTATACACAAAACTCTGCAGTGGAACTCTCTAGTGTTTTACCTGTAGTGGGACAGGGATCCCTAAGTAAGAACACTCTACTGGGTATAATACTTCTTATTCCTGTGCAATTCATTAAAGTTGCTGTAGAAATAATAATTTTAATAAACGATTCTTTAGACATGGTGTAGATCTGCTTGGAGATAGTTAATATACTACGTGTTGCTCTGTTTTGTACCTTTTTGCATGAAGGGAAAGCAATTACCCACCAAATCAGTAAACTTTGAAGACTTTTAAAAATTCTTAAGGTAAATATAGTCTTTGCGATCGAACTAACTGTCCTATTGAATTTTAGATAAATTGGAAAACTTGTTCATTGGAGATACAATTAAAAATCTACCTTAAAATGCAAACACATTTATAAGAAAAAAAACATTGCTAATGCTGAAAGCCATGTACCAGAGGATCAGAGATTTGGAATTCTGTGCAAAAAATGTACAAGATTTAATCAATTTATCAATCAGTTCATGCAACTTAACCCAGCCAAGCCCTAATAAGGAAAAAACTCAATATTGATTTTGTATAAATCAAAGTAAAGTTTTAAAGTTTGGTGAACCATCAGGAATTGATCTACCTTTTACCATGGTCATTCAACTAGAAAAAGATGCACTGGTTTGTAGTAACAGCTAGCGATCAATGCCAGTTGCTGCCTTCAGTGTATCTAAACTCTGTCATAAACTCTCAATGTAAATTAACACACATTCTACATTTTATTTGATAGCTAGGCTTGATTTTTATAGATTTTATCAAAAATTAATGTATAAAACAAATGTATTGATTTTTATGAGGGAGTTGAAATTTTTTAACTTTGCGACTGCCAGAAACGAAGCTATCTCTCAAACACACTTTATTATCTTTTTCACATATAATATACAAACACTTGAAACAAATTTGACATAGATGAGCAACATTTTCATTAAAAAGCCGCACCAAAAAACCAATATCTTTCCATTTCAATACTCTGGCTATCTGTCCAAAACCAATTGATTCTGGCTGTGGCTTTGGTCATTGCGGAGCGTGCCAGCACAGCTGGAATATAAGCGTTACTCAATGCTCTAAACCTCATACTCAGCACCCAAGGATGGTCTTATGCAAGTCAACATTGAACAACTGTCAACAGTTTTAATAAGATTGCAATACCTCAAATTTGAGATTTTTTGTTTAAAGAAAGAAGTCATACCCGGTAATAGCATTTTTTTCTTTGTTAATATATTGGAGATTAATATATAGAAAGTAAATAAATTTCCACAAACTCAGTATCTGAAATGTATACTGGTCGTATATATGAGCACTACTCATTGCAATCCATATTTGTTAACTATTACTCAATTTAGGGAATATGCAAGCATGCCGAGATGCAGATAACACATCTTTTGAAATGACAATTTAATGAGTATGCCAAAGTAGAAACTTTTTGCTAATATACAATTTTTCAATGCGTAATGATGCACTTGACTCTAATTAATTGCATTGATCAATACGACAATGCCTAGCAAGTGTTGTCAAATGTCATGTTGCCCTTGAGCAGTCACAAAAAACATTTCCAATAAACTTTATTAAATAGGACCAACGACCCCTTGTAACCATGGTAACAAAGCCTCATACTTACTCAATAAACATCTTGTTATCCACAAATCATTCCATGAAAAATAAATCCCAAACGGATTTAAACTTGGAGAGTAGAGCCAATCTTTCTGACAGCTATAACGAAAAGGTTGTGTACACAGGGCTGCAGACATGAAACATTGTTGTTTTGGTGTTCGGATGTGTTAATACAATCTCCTGATTCATTTCCTCAAACGTAATCAATAGCAAACACTATTTATATGAGGAAGTAGTTTGATTTTGTGAGCTGTTCCTGTCCTGGTAGTAATGTATACATGTATATGTATGTGATTGCATGCAGCCATCATCAGTCTATCGGCATGGTTCATACCAGTAGACATAGGCATCATTTTACTGATGATTAGGTTTTCACTTACAGTCTGTAAATTATTTCTACATAATCCAATTATGAATATTATTTTCCTTCAATATTGTCTAAAAGTGATCACCAGTTTTCAGTTAATGACTTTGATTGAAAAACAAGAGTACCCCCCCCCCCCCTCAAACTGTTACCTAACAAACTTAAGGACGTATAACTATCTTGTGTAAACTGTTCTAATTATCTTAAGGAGATATGCTACCTTGCTGTAAAATGAACCTCTTTTCCAAAAAGAGTTCCTGGTTCCTCTAAAGTATGACTTACACCAGATCCATTGTAATAGGCATACAAGGATGAATATATTTATATATCCTTAGTATTCTTAATGACTTTTGGTTTGGTTTGGTTTGTTTGTGTTTTACGTCCTATTAACAGCTAAGGTCATTTAAGGACGTGCCAGGTTTTGGTGGTGGAGGAAAGCCGGAGTTCCCAGAGAAAAACGACCAACCTACGGCCAGTACCTGGCGACTGCCCTACGTATTTATTTCAGGTTTCATGTGTAAGGTCATACATATATACAGATATACCTTAAACTCTAAAACAAATCACAGGTATCATAGAAACTAATGAGCAGAGATCAGGGTGACATATACATGTACTATAGGGGGGGGGGTTATTGGCCTCTAAATAAGGAACAAACACTACTTGACCTCCAAACTGGACAACTGCCTGGCCACATATACACTGTATAAATATTGCATAGCAGCATTCCATGGTCTCATCACAGTAAACCCATTAGCTAATGAGTCCCAATGGTCTCTGCAACCAACACGTACATCTATGAGTATAAATTACACAGATTTGCCACAAATGGCTGTTGTTTGCATGTTATTGGACATGTGCTAGGCTGTGCCAATTACTTTGTTCTACCATGCCAATGTGGAATGCCTGGAGACTGGTAACATATGATTCAGGTCTCAGCATGCCTGTATTGATGAAAAATCCTTTAAGTGACATCATGATGAAGCTACAAGTTGAGAATTGCATCAACAACTTGAAGTGATGTAACGTCAAACACATAAGGGGCTGCAACCTTTATTAAAAAGTTAAAAAGGAAGCCACATGTACAAGGAACAGTGAAAGGAACCTTGGTATATCTGCAGAGTTAATTATGTTCTAGCCCTGGCTATATATATATATTACTGTGCAAGTATTGATCTCAACTCCATTGTTCCAAGCTTCATTAGATCATTAACGAAATTAATTTGATGATTTCTGTCGGAAAAAGCCCAGGAAGCGGACATCAACCATACATTTATATAAACATGTTTCGTTTGATATGACATTAATTATGGAGAAAAACCTGACAGCTATATCTGCTTATATAAATAATAGGCCCAGTGGCCCTGTGTCGCTCACTTGTAATCTCATATCTCATAGGAAGAGAACATTGCATGTTACGTACATACCAGGTGAATCTTACTGAAAAAATACAGCCACTTTATTTCATACATGGAGAATCTTACGAAAGAGATACAGCCAGTTTGATTACACCAGAGATCCCAGAGGATCAGTTTGATCAGTTTGCATGTCAGCCATCTTAATCAGTCTTTTGATCAACCTCAAAAGTTAACATGCACAACTCATGACCAAGGAGAACCTTCACATCAAATTTGAGAAATATTCCTCCAGTAAATTCTGAGAAATAGCGATAACAAATTTAAACTACAACAAGATGGCCGCCTGTTGGCATCTTGGTACCCACATCAGTCAAAAAATTTGATATGCATAACTAAGCACCAAGAGGAACCCTTATGTGAAATTGGAGAAAGATCCCTCCAGTTATTTTTGAGCGATAGGGTTTAATAAATTTGACCTACCCTTCTGGAGCACCTGGTCTTATTCTCCTTGTACTTTTCAAGGGACTCGAAGCAATCCTTTCATTAGTTATTTTTTTGCCTTTGTTTTTTCGATTTTTAGTTTCAATTATGGTTTTCTTGACACTTAGCTATTCTCTTGTTGTTTTTCTCTAGAGCTTATTTAGCTCTTTTGAAATATACAGTATTCATATGTGCATGGAGTCCTGCTATCTGGGATGTCCGATGAACCCCGGTTCGAATTGCATATTTATGGTATTTGCTTGGATATTTTTAACATATTTCGACACCTGTTACAAGATTTTAGTTATGTCAATAATTCGATGAACATTTTTAATGCTTTGTCACTGGCAGCTTACTGACAAAAAATCACGAACTCATTTATCCTGGAACTTAAGAAGATTTTTTTAAAGCTTTTTCGTATAAATAAGGATTAATGGAAGGTGTTAATATAGCAAACACATGAATACAACACAGGATGATTAAAATATGCTATTGTTTCATTGGGAGGTGGAAACAAACACATACAATGATACACACCTAGTACTAAAAGTGGAAATATTGCAAATTTCTCTAATTTTTCACCCGATCTCAACTCCCTAGGGATCCTCTGACAAATATTTCTACCCAGGGGCCTTAACCCTTTCAACACTGTAAACCATAATGGACTCGTCCAGATCAATGCATGGTAGAGTCTACTAAAGTTACATAGGGGTGAAAGGGTTAATTGTATCACTGAAACCATTATAACTTAGTCATTATTTTATTTTAGCATTTTTTCACTTTATACATGTTGTACTACAGTAATTACGTACATTATTGTGTCTCCTTGGTCCAGGGCTCCTTTAGACCACATGAAGGATCCCTGCCCCATTGCATTGTGGGTTTTTCGTACATACAGTATTTACCACCCCTTACTTTTATTTTGGATATAACTTTAGCTCATTTGGGCCAGAACACTTTCGATCCCTCGGTAGCTCAGGCGCTTAGAGTGAGAGTACAATAATATGAAGTCAATGGTTCAAATCTTGGTTTAATCCACACTGATTTGTTTTATAACATTCAGAACAATGATGTTGAATATGTTGTTTAAATCATCTTCATTATATTTCATAGAAGTTCCACAAGGTATGGTTTTCTTTTCAGAAATGATTTATTCATTTCCAATGCATAGTAACGGTTTTGGTAGTGGTATGGGGATCTTGGACCTCATTCAGCAGTTGAACCGGAAAGAGAACGCCGAGGCTGCTGAGGTCAAGGTCACCATGGCGGATTTAGTCATCAGTGTCACTGGGTTTGGTTTGGTTTAATTTTGTTTAATGTCCTATTAACAGCTAAGGTAATTTAAGGACATGCCTCCACGTGTGTAGTGGATGTGTGCTTGCATGTGTTTATGCAGGAGACAGGGTATGTTGGATGCCGACCTGATGCAGATCTGATGCCGACTTTATAGTGCTATCTCACTGAAATACCATGCAGAAGGCACCCAGCACAGCATTCCACCTGGTCACATTATACTGATGATGGGTGAACCAGTTAATTGTTGTCATTCCCCAAAGTTAATATTCCTGTTGATTAGTGTTTATGTTGTTTTTATACATATTTTCATATAGCAATGTTTTAAAAAAGCCATCAACATTTGGTATATACGTGTTTCATTTTCTACCTTTATAACAAAATGATTAACCATTTCACCCCTATGTAACTTTAGTAGACTCTACCATGCATTGATCTGGATGAGTCCATCATGGTCTACAGTGGTGAAAGGGTTAAGAACACTGTTGTTATTTTTTTTTTTTTTTTTTCATCTTCATTATTTTACGCAAGGGCATAATAAAATGAACTAATTTCACCACTCACTCAGAATCCGGTATTGCTTCACGAACGTTCAACTGGGCAAGAATCTTTAGGCAGCCATCCATCGTCTTCAGTGAAGCTGATTCTATCATGTTGTCCACCTCTTTCCGACTGAGGTTTCCTGAACTATGATTTTTCGACACTTCTTGGTGATTTTTGCTACCACCGTTCACTTTTTGTTTTTTGTCTTTTTTCACTTCGTCCCCTGACACAGGTTTTTCCTGTTCTAGATACGAAACTATGGCTTCACGTAGCGAGTCGGACCCCATTTCAAACTGGGGGTGGCACATGTCATGACTAGGTTCCACTCCAACTAATCCGGAATCTGAAATATATCCTGACAGGATGAAGCAAGGAAAGACAAGGATTAAATAAACACCACCACCAGTGCAAGTATTGTAGTCTAAAAAATGGAATGAAATGAATAACCATCAATCTTGAAAAATAAGTTATTTTTGTTGTTTTTTTCATCTTCTTTGAGAGATGTTTGGAATATTCTGCAATCATATTAACTTCGCAAATTGCTAATTAAGTACCCAGGGCATTTATTAGGTTGAATACAGCACATGACAATTTGATGAATGTACTGAACTATATGGCTGTCACTAAATTTTTCACAATTTTCATCCAGAATATTTTTTTCGTAATGATGTATGATGCCTGAAAGTAGTATACTGGGTAATGCCATAAACACCACTGTATTCCAGGAAAAGTTCGCAAAGTTTGATTTTCGTCTTTTTGGTCCTCTATAATGAGGGCTAATTCATCTTTAGATTGAACATTTGTAAACAACATAAAAAACATTCAATGTTATCAAAAGTGAAATGTGAAATAAACACTCGGCAATATGAATTTTACTAGCATGATGGCAGTATGATGTCGAGGAATCTGATATCTCTGGGGGTCATACCGTTTTCGCCGTGCGAGAGTAATTTATCGTTGGTGTTGAGGTGAACCCCCTTCAGCTGTGGCAGTCGTACAGGACTGTTGACGAGTCCCTTCTGCTCGAGGACCTGATGTGTAACGAACCGTGTTAATTCCAACACCATGTCCGTCTGCTTCCTGTCAATCGAACATAACAGCTTTTATCAAATGTCATGACCGATGATTATCGCCAACTGATATTTCTTTCTTAATAGTTTACAAAGTTGTTTTGCTTTGAAAAAGATAATGCTGAGATAAGAAAATCTGGATTTCCTGGCCCAAAACTGCACCAATTTATGGTTCTATAGTTCTAAATGTCCTTTTATACTGCATTACATTGAGAGAAAATAAGTATCACATCTTCATCAACATGGATAAAATTTGACTCAAAGTCAAAGTCAAAGTGATTGAGAGAAGTTCATTACCTATGTTTGTAATATTTTTTTCATACTTTGACCATAAAAAAACATTTAAATTTCATTTCTTTTATAAATTTATAACATATTTTTCTATTTTCAGATGATCATCTATCAACTTACAATGTTTAATTATACTGTATGGTAAGTAACTTAATGTATCTACCTTAACCCTTTCACCCCTAGGTAAGTTCAGTAGACTCTACCAAACATTGATCTGGACAAGTCCATTATGGTCTACAGTGGTGAAAGGGTTAATAAACAGATATATATGAAATACAAGGCACTCACGCTTTGTTCTCCTGAGTTAAGTGGTATTCGAGCACCGTTTGACAAAGAACACGTCCCATCTCCAAGAAGTCAGCCACGTTGAAGTGTCGAGGTTCGGACCTGTAATATAAATTCAAATTGATAATTGTGTTGATATTTTCAAAATACAGTACAAAATGATCATGTCAACTTCATCAGGGACAGCATCAAGTTTGAATTTTATATATTGTCAGAGTTTCGAAAGACAAACAAAATGGACTCATGATGATAGTTAGGATCAATTATCTGTTCAATTTAGAAAGAAAAGCCTTGTGCTTCTTCAAAAATCTCACTCTCCAGTTGACATCATACAGGATTGATAGATTGAATTAATCAAGGAAAGAACATGGCTACAGGGAGATCAAGGGAACTAACTAGATTCTTATCAAGAATGATAGAAAACCCTACTCAAGGGAGGTAACTGTTATCAATAAAGGAATACAGCTCTGAACAAGAAAGGACTATATTCAATCAAAGAAAATTGGTCATTCATGTATCAAGGAACAAATATAACTTATAAATGTGAAGAAAAAAATATTACCAAAAAACAGGAGACTGTGACTTTAATCAAATAGGGATAAAATTTCTGATCAAATAAGGGAGATAACTCGCATAAAAGAAGGGAGATAACTGTAAGAAAAAGGAGATATATACTATAATCATGAAAGGAAAAATTGAAGGAAGACAGCTGTTAACAAAGAAGTAATATAGTTTTTACAAACAAATATAAAACTAAGTAAGGAAGATAGCTATAAGAAGGGAGATAACTCGAAACAAGGGATAACAAAGGGAGATAACTCGAAACAAGGGATAACAAAGGGAGATAACTCGAAACAAGGAAGGGATAACAAAGGGAGATAACTGACTTGTTGAGGATTGTACCACTGAATGTGGCCTCCAGCGTGAAGCTGTTGAGGATGTGCATCTGTCTCCACATGACCACCCGACCCGTCGCCTCCTTACAACGCTTTATCTGGAATTTACACGACTGGAACGAAAACTTCTCAGGAGCCTGCGATAAAACAAAGGATTATCATCACCACAACTTAATACATACCATGTGTAAACCTTTGTGTTACAGTTACTGTATACAGTACGGTGAGTATATTGTAAACCTTTGTGTTACAGTTACTGTATACAGTACGGTGAGTATATTCACCAGGATTGTATTTTCTCTACATGTGTAGCCAGAACACGATTTGCAAAAATTGTGTTCCAGAAAAATATTTTTCTCTGCAAAAAAAGTCCAAGATATTATGCATTGCAATGAAAAATATATTCAGGAAGTTATGTCGGTATTGTAAATGAAAGCACCACACGGTCAGTATATATATGTACAATAAAATGAACTCTATTTCGGAAGGAACAGTCATATGATATCAATAATAAAGTTCTCATGTATAATTGTTAATATCTTTATGTATAAAAGCCTCAATTTAATGTGTATCATTTCTTATCATTCGCTACCTAACTCACATCCAACATATATAGTTCAATGTCCCCTTGCCCTTTTCTTCTGACATTTTCTTAACTTATTCACCCCTGAAGACACATTTCAATTCTTCAAATTCAGAGGTTGGAATACTTTGTTATGAAATTTCAGGGGTGAATGAGTTAAGAGGTCCCTTTCGTTATATCACTAAACTCTCACTGGACAAATCGCGGCAGTAAAATAAGATTTAACAATTTACGGCCATTACCTTTTGCGACATTATCCAAGGGAAAAGTCGCTCCTGTAGGAAAGACTTGGCAGCACCAGTTGTATTGTTGTCCCCGTCCTGTGAGGTGTTGTTCCCGTACATAAACACGTTGTGTTTCCGACTGTGTCCGTGTAAGTCACAATATAATAATATCTACAACGTAAGACACAAATGTTTCAACTGTTTGACACTTATGTTCGGCAGGAAATATTTGCTCTATTCGCCCATGAACTAAATGTAAAATTGTTTGGCAGCATTGTTAAACAAAGATTTTTTTTTGCGTTATTTCCAATGAATTAAATATAGAATTCTTCTAACTATTTAAATTCAGAGATGATATTTTCGAACTTAAAAATCTTAAATCTTTACTAAAATCTGTAAAAAATCACAAAAAAATTGTTAAATGTAGACTAGACTTGGGACATTGAAAACAAACCATACAAAGCTTGCATTAGATTGATTTTTTTATCCAGTATTCAGTATCTTGGACAAAATTTATGTGACCCAATTATTCCACCTTATAAGCAAATCAGAATGATAGAAGAACTTTCCAAAATTCTCAAAATAACTGTAGAAGACACTTTTCCTAAACTAAGTGTGTAAATTATGACAAAGGGAAGGGCCAAACAGACCATAAGGAAAGGTGTTCTTAATAAAATAGTATGTAAGTTATGAAAAAGGGAAGGGCCAAACAGACCATAAGGAAAGGTGTTCTTAATAAAATAGTATGTAAATTATGATAAAGGGAAGGGTCAAACAGACCATAAGGAAAGGTGTTCTTAATAAAATAGTATGTAAATTATGATAAAGGGAAGGGCCAAACAGACCATAAGGAAAGGTGTTCTTAATAAAATAGTATGTAAATTAGGATAAAGGGAAGGGCCAAACAGACCATGAGGAAAGGTGTTCTTAATAAAATAGTATGTAAATTATGATAAAGGGAAGGGCCAAACAGACCATGAGGAAAGGTGTTCTTAATAAAATAGTATGCTTTCAAATTATTAGGTCCAATAGGATAACTTACATTATGTCTCTCGAGGACCTTGTCCATCATACTTTTCACATGCCACACAGTCGGGAAACTTTCTTTCCGTGGATGTCTGTAATTGCGATTTAAATCCCGGGCCGCGAGAGAGCACCTGTAGTTACCTACAATAACACCGTCTGGGTTCAACATCGGCACCACCTTGAAAATAAACACATTGCGGAGCTGTTTGGCCCCGGGGTCGGGCCCTGTGATAAAGTCCAGAAGGCCCTTCATCATCCAGCTTGCCTGCGACTCCCCTGGATGGACCCGGGCCGTCACAACAATCACCTGCTTCAGGTCCTGTTCTTCTTTTGAATTTTCTGTAAATAATGCCATCAATTAATGTACAATTTCATTTCTGTTGAAATACTGACCAACAGCGATAGATTGACAATAATGAAACACGGATTATCTCCCCTACACCGATTATCTCCCCTACACTGATTCACTTATTGATTCTATGCAATTTTTCTAGTTTGCTTTTAAGCCTTTTATATTTTACTTTAGTTATCTTCTTTCTAATAATTTAACTTCCGTGGACCGATTTCAGATCATTAAATTTTCTCCTTTCAAAATTATCTCTGTACTTAAATGTGGAAACTTAATTTCTATCCTGAGATTGTGTAATCTAAAGCAATTTCTGTCAATATGGCTAATTTCTTTGACAGCAGAGTCTATCATATATTACTTGTCATTGGTAATTAATTGTATTGTGATGATTATTCAAGTACATTTAGATATGAATTACAAAACTTATTTTCCTTCACAAACTCGGAAAATGGTTGAACTCATAAACCACAGTCAGTGGGAAATGATGTAAAGGTCATTGTCACTTTTTCTTTTCCTGTTCTACTTTTGCTAAAACAATTTTTCCAAGGAAAGTACAACTTGCAAAATTAATAACAAATGTATCCTTCCCTTCTGCAGAACTATGCACCGTTGCCACTATAGACCAAAAATCGGCGAAAAATGTATGCCTGCTAATTTGACCATTTTAGCAAATTTGCAAAAATTAAGGACAGCAAAAATAAAGGCTAGCTTTTACAGTAACATCAAGAGGTGACATTTGTTCCTTATCAAATCATCGTATTTTTCGTACCGCAGCATAGATAAAGACTATTTACAGAAATGTTAAGAGGTGATTTTTGTTCCTAATCAAAATCATCACATTTATCTTACCAAAGTTTGTGACTGTGACAAGAAAGCAGCTATTGCCGGCTCGAGTCTCGCACAAAACTTCCCGTCGTATCCATTGACGACGCTCTGGTGAGTTGAGTAGTGAGTCAAGATCCTCTTTGAGGTCTGTGAATGTGTAGGGGTAACAGTGGGCTAGATAGTAGGTGTCCTC
>JAUMHH010155270.1:0-18540 GCA_032359455.1 Chlamys rubida | reverse complement strand
TTGAATCTGAACAAAAAATCGTTGCCTTTGAATGCAGCGAATAGAAGATACCGTTATGATTGGTCAATACCAAAAAGGATATTTTCACACTGTGAAAATATCACTTTTGATATTTGTCACAGTGTGAAAGATGTCAGTTTTATCAAGTTGATAGAATCCGATATTTCACTGGCAAAAATGTAATAAGTATGCATTATTTATTAGCATCACCAATAAAAAGGTTATATATCACCGTTTGCAGTGAACTTTTCATGTTCATCATGAGGGTAAAAAAAGTCGAAAAATGAATATCAAATGACAGTGTTATTCTAGCTTTGGTGACCACCAGAAGCACATAACACGTGTTTCTAATGCTCTGGTGAGATTCTTTTCCTAGTCTTACAGTGTATGTAATGGATATATTCTTACACATATTCCATGCTTTCACAATCTGATCTGAACAGGGATAAGCTACCGATTTTCTATGGAGTTTAATAACATTTTGTTTCTATTTCAGGCAAAAGCGAGTCATCTTTGGATATATTGAAAGAAATTGTACATTAGCTAAAAGGATTAGGAACAAAGGACATTAAATTGGAATGATGAACCACACGACCCCATGCAAATGCTCGTTAGTGTAATTACTCCTCTATGGCAGACTCAAGATGCAATTCCTTCCCCCTAGGCATGTCTTGACGTACCTGACTTATCGGTAAACATTGGAACGTGTTTGACGATTCCATTGTGATATCAGATTGCCGTTCCGTGTCTCAAGCAAGGAAAACACGCAGGTTATTGTCCTGTTGGCATTCCTTGTTAGCTCAAATACATCTATATAAAGTTACGAAATGACCCAAATCAGTCACCATGGAAACTGTGTCTCCTGATTATCACTTACACTTGTCGTATTAGCATTTCAATTTGGGTAAAATTTAGCTACAATTGGACCGTATAAAGCAACGATATGACCTAACTTAGTCACCATGGTATGACTGTCTCCTTACTATCATACATTGTCCTTGAAGTATTCTGACTGGTGCAAATATTGGCTTAAATATATCTATATAAAGTAACGAAATGACCCTATTTAGTCACCATGGAAAGACCGTCTCATGATTAGCACTTACCATTGTCCTCGTATCATTCCGGTTGGTGCTAAAATTGGCTGAAATAAATCCCTATTTCCGTAACGAAATGACCCGCAATTGGTCACCATGGTAATATTGTCTTCTTATTATCACTTACCATTGTCCTATTAGCATTTCATTTCGTGCAAAATATGACTCAATTATATCTATATAAAATAACGACCCTAGTTATATAGTATCCAAGGAGAGACTGTCTCCTGTTTATCACTTAGCCTTGCCCTGGTAGCATTCCAATTGATGCAAATACAGACTTTATATCCCCATAAAGTAAGGATACTCACTGACACAAATCATTATTACATTTTAATTATACTTTGGTGCGAAATAAAGAAGTAAATAGATATGGCAACAGATTATCAAGAATATCAACATAAAATTAAGTAGTATAATAACAATCACACGGTTATACACATAATACAGTTTATTGTATTAGAATAACAATTGTCGATGTAATGATAATTTAATTACAAATCATAATAAAATATATAAATTAAAATATATAAAACAACTACAATAGAATGATAAAAAATAAATACAACAAATATTTATTATAACAGACCTACAACCCATTATAATTAAACTACTACTGATAACATATTAATAAGTACTGATAGTAGATCACAACAAATAATATAAAACGTATAGCAGCCTATTGACAAAAGAACTAAAACATCTTATGGTAACATGATAATGGAACTACAATACAACAAAAATTTCATATATATTTGTTTCTTAATAACAGCTAATTATTATGCAAAGAAAGCACAGCCAATGATAGTATAGTAGATCTAGAGCTGATGATTATATACTAAACAAACAAATACAAATTTAAAAATGAATAAAACGAATAATCAGGAAAAACAATTGTACAAATACAAAAGGAGATCAATCATACAGACGGAATGCTTGTATTTTGAAATGTATGTGTAAATTTACCTGCAATTATATTTTAACGATAGTTTGGAAATGGTCCATTTGATCCAATTTACAAATGTACAAAGATGATTTCACTATTATGCTGAACATTACTGGATTATAAAGATATTGTATTTTCTCGTTGTAATCACAATGTAAGCATTCAGAAGGCAGTCCCGTAGTGTAATACATGTAAAAGCCGTAACACAATGACACTGCACTAGTTTTGCATCATAGCAGATGCTTTGATGTTGTGATTTTTGTGACAAATTTTGAAATTTACGTAAAAAATTGCAATTATTGGCATGAAATAGTCTTCTATGGCACACTAATATAACGAACAACACTAGCTGACTATCGCCTATCAAACAAACTGGATACCCTTTCGTTTCGGTTTTGTTTGCTGTTGCTAACTGGATTTCCTCTTTAAAATATTTCACATCAAATGTTTACGATCGAGTAAAAACAATTTTACGATTTGATGTTTTAAATTATGTACTTAATTTGAAAAAAACACATTTTGCACAACAGCGAGAATACGGATTTCGTTCTAAACTCAGATAAATGTCATTTGTACGGTGGTTGTTGGAGAATGAACAGATGAACAGACAGGTAATTGGAGAAAAAAACAGTAAGCATCAATTTACTCTCGTTCTAATGACTATGGTACTTACGCTGTCGTGGTTCTAGATATGTTAATGTGGATTCTTCCGGGCATTGATAGGCGTCGCTTTGAGTACTTCCGGTGGCAGAAATCAAATAAGATTCCTTTTGAATCGATTCTCCTAAATAGTTAATTGATCAATTAAGTTTCCGGTAAGTAAGAAGAGACGGACAAGCTTCCGTATGGTAAGGGTAAATCAATGAAATACTTGCATTGCAAGGGTTCTGAACGTGTTTACATTTGATGTATCTACTGACACAGGCCAATCTAGTCGATAGATGTACCCAGTTTCTACTAGGACAAAGTAAGAGAAAAACTTCAGATACACCTGTACGTAATTTATTCAAATGAAGAAGCCCCGATAAAAACCTAACAATAACATGATAAGTTAGCTATACTTCTTTGACGACCGCTTCGTTCTACTTTTAATGAGAATTCTTATGTCATACACGTGCCACCGGTTATTGATAGCCATACAAATGACTCGTCTGTCAATAAACCACAAATGTCGCTCAATCACATATTACGGTACATTTCGAAAAAATACATAAGATTGACAACAGCAGTTAGCAATATTTATTAAGTAAAATAAAGATTAAATATAAATAATAATCGTATGTATCGTCAATTAAAACACAAACAATTAGTACAAATAAGTAGAAGTAATCTTATGCTATATATTGATCCTGGTAGAACTGCTACCACTTCTATAACAGATTATATGACAACATCGTCTGTATTAAAGCTGTAAAATGAGGCGCATACATGAAACACTGACAATTGAGTTTTTTTGTTTGATTCGTTAAGCAACAAGTGAAATGCCAAAATCTATAATATTTTATTATATCTACAATTGTCTTGTGTTACTATGCAGTTTGATCCATATGTTTTGTAATGTGGTTTGGATATAAAATACGAAAAAAAACCTGATTTTGAATTTGATGTTATAAGTCTCGGGTACTACATCCCTTCATGCCTGTTATGTTTCAATGCAGTGGTATAACACTTTAAAGTGATCCCACCATAATTACCGTAAAGTATTATACTCACCGTAAAGCATTATACTTACCGTAAAACATTATACTCACCGTAAAGCATTATACTTACCGTAAAACATTATACTTACCGTAAAGCATTATACTTACCGTAAAACATAATACTGATCGTAAAGCATTATACTTACCGTAAAGCATTATACTTACCGTAAAATATTATACTCACCGTAAAATATTATACTCACCGTAAAATATTATACTTACCGTAAAGCATTATACTTACCGTAAAACAGTATACTTACCGTAAAACATTATACTTACCGTAAAACATTATACTTACCGTAAAAGATAATACTTACCGTAAAATATTATACTTACCGTAAAGCATTATACTTACCGTAAAATATTATACTCACCGTAAAACATTATACTTACCGTAAAGCATTATACTTACCGTAAAATGTCATTCTGACCTTAAAGTATTATACATTGTACTTACCGTAAAGCATTATACTTACCGTAAAGCATTATATACTTACCGTAAAACCTAATAATTACCGTAAAACATCATTCTTACCGTAAAACGTAATACTGACAGTAAAACATAATACTGACAGTAAAACATAATACTGACAGTAAAACATAATACTGACAGTAAAAAATAATACTGACATTAAAACAATACTGACAGTAAAACATCATACTCACTGTAAAACATAATACTGACAGTAAAACATTATACTCACTGTAAAACATAATACTGACAGTAAAACATAATACTGACAGTAAAACATATTATACATAACGTTGACCTTGTTATTTTCACGAAAACGTAGTACAGGTGTACCCATTTATCCATTGCTCTTCAAATAGTAATTCTGTCTTCTCAAAAACTAAGTTTTAATTTGTTTGAACAACTTATGATTATATCAGCAATCCACTCTCCTCCATTTTTAACTGGTACCATGTAAGCGATATACAAATAGCAACTTCGCCACTAATTTCGTTGCTGTATCATTAAGTTGGTACCTGATTTAATAGGCCAATGCAAAAACATGTTATTGGCATTTCTCAATGTTCTACCTTTTTATTGCCTATTAAATACATTACATGGTCAAATTGCAATCAGTAGCCGAACGACAGAAGATCATTTGATCATTTCTGTCAAGGAGGTCAACGATTATCCTTGACATTTACAATAGATGCTTCTGAAACTGCATGAGACGTGGTGTGATCGAAACCAATATAATTTGTTATGTAGTGTAACAGTTTTAAGAGCACGACTCAGATTACCACCAATACAATTGTAGACGTCAATACGAGTGGCGTGTGGTTCTTAAGCTGTGCAGGCACCCACAAACGTAGGAACTAATTCGGTGATTCAGTAAACACAATTGCCTTCGTGGTGGCCTTGCTTCTGATAGAGCATTTACTCCTGGTAGAGTCTTAACTAAGATATAAAGCCTCCGTGATAGAGAAAACATTTCGCGATAAAGCATTAATTTCGTGATAAAGTCTCAGATTTGTGATAAAGCCTTATCTTCGTGATAAAGTCTTAACTTCGTGATAAAGTCTTAACTTCGTGATAAAGCCTCATCTTCATAATAATGCCTACGATTTGTGATAAAGCCTTACGTTTGTGATAGAGCCTTAACTTCGTGATTGAGCCTTAACTTCGTTATAAAGCCTCATCTTCATGATTATGCCTAAGATTTATGATAGATCCTTAGTTTTATGATAGATCCTTAACTTAGTGAGTTAGCCTAAATGTTGTGAAAGCGTTTACAATGTTACAGAGCAGATCGGCTTTGTTTAAGGTGAGTCTAGCTTCACGCTTATTTAGGAGAGTCTTTGATAATCATCTCAAATATATTGTCAGCTTTTTCTGCTTCAGCTCTTTTCTGGCTTTTAAATATTCGTCATCGAGGTGTGAAGTACAACTGTATAACTAAATAGTCTCGAAATGAAATTGATGTATAAATACCGCCATTATAAGGTGTTGTATTAACAAGACTTATTTCGCAAATAAGATATACTTAAGCGAATTATCTTTCTCAGGTTATTGTGACATTTGTATATGTACGTTTCGGAACACTTTCGGCACAGATTTCCATTCTACCACTTATGAGTCAGAAAGGACGAAATGGCAAAATGTTGGAGCAATAATGTTTACTTTGCTTTGCTTTCTGCATCAACTTAATAAATACATAGATATACGTGCTTCCTTATTCTGTATGTGTAATGCTTATGTGTTTAGGGTATAAACATGGATGTAATGATTATTTATCTGATAATCTTGTTCATTAAAAATCATAGAAGTCAACTCTTCCAACAAAACACAAATACATTTTAATAGAAAAAAAGATATTAATACAATACAATATTTTTCATAAAACTCGGAAACTGTGAGGATTAAGCTTCACCTATAAGTTAGACACAGGTTCGATCCAAGTGCGTTTGTTTATCGTGGACTATTTCTGCTCCACCTGAACCGTTTTAACCGGGAAAAGCGAAAGCAGACTTTAGAAACAAACAGGTTTTGATAGTCAATGTATATTTATTATGTACATAGTTATTTAAATTTTCACATTGCATTATCCCGTGAATATGACTTTTTTGTCCAGGGATAAGTAGTAATATTCCGCAAACTTGACACGCACGGCTCCCTTTGATATATTATTGTAGATGATTTATTTGCAAACAGCTTGTAGAAAATATTGACAACCCTAAAGTAAATACAATACAATTTTAGGATTGGATATCGAAACCGATGCCTGTCCCATTAAAGCGGACTACACGAAATAAAATAACATATGATAACCATATTTACTGGCGGGGTTAATATATCTATCAGCAGCATATAATACCGACGTATGACTCTGAAAATGATCTTAATTACACATATCTTTCACACTAAATTACATCAATCAGACGAACAGTTGATAGCGTTATGCTGTGGTTCTGAGTAGATTGATAATACCGATGTTCAATGCAGTATACGGATTTCATAATTGTTTTATTTTCTGACGAGGAGTTAAAGTAAAATCCAACCACGTCTTTGGTATAGAAATGCTGATGACCTTGTAATTGACAATGCTTTTTCTGTCTTTTCTTAAATCGTACTTCCCAGGTTAAATGTTGAGTTGAACATACTGTTTCGCTCTGCGGATTTGTGAGAGGTGTGAGTCCTTCCGGTGTTGCTGACGTCAATGCTGGCCCCACATGTTGGACACATAGGCTCTACAAGGGAAACGAGGTCAACATGTAGCACTGATATAATAGGTGTCACGTGACGATCGATAGTTTCTCACTCCTTACGATCAGTTTAATGTTACATTAATCACACTTGATCAAAATGTTAGCCATGGTAAATGATTTCCAAACTCGATTTATGAAACAGTTCAAACTGGCATGAAAGCTAAACATTTAAGTTCAATGCGTACATTTACGGAAGAGGTCTTAAAATACAAGCAAATTGATTCAGCGATAAAACTAGACTTGCAATGGCCAAATTGTCATCAATAATACCTCTTAATTGATACGTAATTAGAGAGGTCAATATAGCAGATGTTTTACTAGTGTTTTACTTTAGTGAATGAACGCCTTCCTCGTGTTTACGCTAGTTTGTTAACGTCTTACTCGTGTATTTATTAAGTGTATGGACGCTTTACTCGTGTATTTATTTAGTGTATGAACGCCTTACTCGTGTATTTATTAAGTGTATGGACGCCTTACTCGTATATTTCTTTAGTACATCTATGGACGCCTTATTCGTGTATTTATTTAGTGTATGGACGCCTTTCTCGTTTATTTATTTAGTGTATAGGCGCCTTACTCGTGTATTACGTTAGTTTATTGACGCTTTACTCGTGTATTACGCTAGTTTATTTTCACTTTACTCGTGCATTTATTTAGTTTATTAGCGTCTTACTCGTGTCTTTACTGGTGTCTTTTCATTAGATTATGAAGCCTTACAGGTGTTTCGGTTTCACTTTATGGGTACGTTACTGGTTTGTTCCCTATGGTTTATAAGCGCCTTATGGTGTCTTACTATAGTTTATAAACATATTACTGTTTTTCTACATTTATCAATGAACAACCTACCTGCTAGTTTTTGAGCTATAGTTTGTGAACGCGTACTGATGTTTGAATTATTGTTTCTGAACGCCTTACATGTTTTGAACCTTTGTTTATGAGCACCTTTATTGTGTTTGAACTGTTTTTTACGAATGTCTTACTCGTATTTTTGACCGACATGATGCTGATCCTGGATTTTGATCTCGTGAGTTTGTCCCCTCCCTCCACGTGAGGAGAGGCTAAAATGGCCTCCCATGGAACCGAGTTCAGTTGGTCGTTACGCCTCGGTCTGGGCTTGTTGGGCTCCACATTCTTATAAAACTGGAGCACATGTTTGGACAGCACCGTCATGACGTCACGTTTCTAGAAAACAAACAATAAGCAGGTGTCAAGGTCGTGTCGTAAAATCACCAGAGTCTGCTTCCACTTATATGTCATAACTACGTACACATGTTATTCAATCATCAATACATAGATACATGTATATCTTAATACTACCGATAAAAGTACCAGTTGGTTACCTTAGACAGGGCATGCAGTGCGAATTTGTTTCTGTGAGACGCACAAAAATATGAATTTGACATTAAATTTTCGTTAATTTACATTTAATGACTCTCGATAAAAACAGATTTAAGAGTATAATACCTTGACGAGTAATGCAATTTTCTGTTAACACGAGTATATAGAACATGTCATGACTTCTATTCTTCATTAATAACTAGCCTACTGTGACAGGCGACACTGCTACTATATATAGCATAATGAAATTGTAGTCGACAAACGGAATGACACGTGCCATCATCATGTCTCTTTCCGGTTCTTCAACGTCCTTCCTGTATGGTAGGAAATGTGTGTTCTGCCGCTCAGAAAGCCTGCCGGTCTTCTCGAGTTTGAGAAACCCAGTATTATCACTGAAATGTTCCTGTTAATGGGAAAGTTATATACAACAATACCCGTTAAAGCATTAAACATGATACAATACTACACAATAGTGTTAATACACAAGAACAAAATGAACGCATTGTCAATTTGTAAAGACAATTACAAGAACAACGTTAACAAGTAAAATTGAAGCATACATTTGGTGTTTGGTTGTGTGTTGGTATTGATTAGACTTAACAAAAACAGTAAAAACGATTTACTATTTGTATCACCTTTTTATCACCTTTTGTTAGATAAGGTATATGTAGGTATGACGAACGTTGTTGTATGTCTTTACAATTACATGCATACCACATTGAGTGAATGCTATGACCTAAGTATAACCTTTGTACAATGCGGACTAGGGAATTGTACCTTAACGTACTACGTGTACTGCTATATCAGACTACTTACCATGAGCGAGAAGTCTGCCGGCCCGACCCCAACAAACACCACTGACAACGCTCTGTGGCTCTTTTCTATTAGACGCTTCATCACATTGTTCATGTCATTGATGACTCCGTCCTAAAAACAAAGTTTAAAATAGGGATGTCGTTATCTCAATTATAGCGGGTATTTGGTCGATATGTTAACACCTTTGGCTTCTACCCAGACGATCGGAGTCACATTATTTAAGTCCTCGTAGAATATATAAGAAATAAAGCGCTTTTCTCCTGACCACACGAATTACATGTAAATTACACAGGTTGAGCACAAAATGGTCTAGGGTGAATGTTACAGCAAGGGTCTCTGCTGGCACATTGAAAAACAGCAAAACAGAATATCAATACTCAAAACACAAGCAGGTATTAACACATGTTCAGGTAAAGGGGTACAAGCAGATGGCAGGGGATACAAAATCCTTCCATTGATTGGTGTAGCATATTAATTGTACGTATTGTAAAGCTTCTTACAATTGTGTCGAGATAATATGATACGACAATAAAACTAACTGTAGAAAGGACAGACATTGAAATGAAGATAAAAAACATTTATCTATAACGTAAAATAAAATGAAATTGAACAAATAAGGACATAATCGGAACTCAAAGTAAATACAGAAAGGCAGGAACTACAAGGACCACAAGCAAAAGGAAGGACAAGAACTGAGGTTACACTGAACAAAAGAAAAGACAGGACTGACGGTATAACAAACAAAAAGGCGAAGTGACACCAAACAAAATGTATCGAAGAGATACCATAAAAAAGAAAAACAAGAACAGAGAAGGCAACAAACAAAATAATCGAGATAACACCAAAACAATAGCAAAGACAAGAACCAAGGGGACACCGAACGAAAGGAAGAACAAGAACAGAGGTGATACCAAGCAACAGGAACCGAGATGGTACTGAATACTCGGTAACATAATCACCAATGAGACAACAAACAAAACTAAAGACAAACCATGAGAAGAAACCAAACAAATTTAAGGACTCAAACCGAGGAGATACTAACGAAATAGAAGGACAGTCACGAGGTGACACCAAACAAAAGAAGAAACACGGAACAAGTACAAAACAAACTGAAAGTCAGCAACAGCAACCAAGAAAGCACCAACAAAGAAACCGATGAGACACAAAACAAAAGGAAATAAACCTGCCTGTTTCCTCCGTTGAAGACACATTGACACTTACCGTTATAACCAGCAGTACGGTGTAGACCTGGTGCTCCTTAGACGCGTTCTGACTCTCCTCTAGAGCAACCGCTCTGTCTATAATAGGGGCCAGCATAGTCGGCCCAGAGAACGTCAGAACTGGCAGGATTTCCTTGTACTTTTGGATCACGTCCTGTGCCGGTCACAACAATACATTAATGGAAATATAGGCACTATAAATATGTTCCTGCTTCTACGAAGCTGTTTTTATAGTACACATTGATTTGCATGCTCAAACCTTCATATAGCATATTAAAATGTGTTTAAGCAAAATGCGGAAAGTATTTAATTTTTACAATATTTTGTTTCAATATTTAAACGTAAAGTATACCCGAAAAATGTTAAAAGTGTGTTTAGCACTCAATTATCGTGTCCGATGTATGAAAATATATCGGTAATAAACGTAGAAAATGTATTTTTTAATGAAGCAATAAATTGCAGGACATACTTTTTCTCCAAACATGCTTTGTCGTTCGTCGTTTGTCAATCTTTATACTATATAGCAATGGTATATTGTGGATAGTGACGTCTCATTCTTAAGTTAACATCTATTTGAGAAAAATAAACCCAGTTACTCTACGATGTTGCTTTGTGATGTAGTTATAGCCAACGGATAATGGAATCGTGCTTTTTGTTCACAGTGATTTGGTTATGACGTCTTATTTAATACCTCAATGTCTCGCATGTATGGGGCCGTCTTGTCACCAGAGAGCGGGAAACAGTGTGACGGATACTCTTTGTCATTCCATTTGGCGCCAAAGCCGTACAAAGCCAACTTCCTATCGAAATTACAGTCGGAAATCACCCTACCGACCGTCTCTAGGGTGTGGAGATACGGGTTCGCCTAGAATAAAGGACAGTCATCGTATTACATAATGTGTAACAACATCAGACGGGATTACTTCATCCAAAAAAGGACTACTCTTAGACGTTTTACCCACAGTGCATATGACCATTTACCTGTAATTTACAAATACTTACATAAACCGTCAGTTTAAACAATATCATATTTCCATAATCTATAATTTGTTAAAAATGGCTACAAGTACTGTGTCATTGCTTGCAACAGACGAAATTCGGGACATGGTTTCTTTTCTAAATTGGAAAGGATTGATGATGATGACTTAAACAAAATAATATAAAATGAAAAGCGTCTTCAGGCACTACTTGTCCTTATATAATCTAAGTAAGCTTTTACAGTTTAAAAAACCGCCTTGTTTTTTTTTTGTATAAAGGCACGTCAATTATTTTTCATCTGATCATTATCAAATACAACGAATAGACATAGTGTCCTAAGACTTGTTATTATGATACAGTAATGGCATGAAGATGGATATGAAAGATTGTTATGACAGCAGTAAACATTTTGTTTTTTTTAAAACAAGTCAATTTACAATATAATGACAATTTTTCTTCATTCCTAAATCAACAGAATGAAAAGTAAACCATTTATCAATTAATTACAAACCATATTACTGTCTGCATAAAGTGTCTCGACTGTCGTGGCCAAGTTAACAACGTCCTAATTTACAATCAAAATGATGTCAGTGGTCATTCTGGCAATGACAGATTGCTTATTTGTATTGTAATCATACATAGATGAAGCCAACAAAATACCGATTGAGAATCTTACGTCCAGATCCCGGATGTTATGGAGGGAGTAGATATCGTTAAGACTTCCATTAGAGGCCTGCAAAATAGGAAAACAAACTCGTTCAGATCCGACTTCACCATTTTCATCTAAATAGGAAATCACAACAATTATGCTAGTCTCAACAAGTGCATGAGGCGGACCAGTTATCGGATAAATTAGTCCAATTTCGTTAGTTAGAACAGGAAACTGTTTCTACATGATGGACTTGTCCCGCCTGAGGCTATGTTCTGCCAATGTTACATGGCGATCAGATTCGGTCTCTTATTAAATGTTGGTCACGACAGAGCTCATCGTTACAGCTAGAATCAACGTGACGGCACATATCATTCAGCCATTGCTATTTGATACTAAAATAGAAGATTGTTTTCAAAATTTCAATTGACACTTTTGAACGAATATTTGCAAGACCATCGATATGCACGCTACCTATGGAAACTTATCAGATTTACCGTGGAAATATGAGAGATGTTTTATTAAGCTTACTTTAAAGATTTCCATTGACATTTTAGCTTGGTCAGCTGAGTTCGTTTCAGTGTCTATATTTTTAGTTATATTTTAGTTTCACGAGATGCATTTGACATAGATGTATTAACCGCAAGATACTTTTTTCAGCTGAAGTTTTAAATAAGGTTGCTGATGGACATTTAAGCAAATCAGGGCATTGGAAATATAGCAGTCCTATATAATATAACATTAACTTCAACGACAGGAATCAAAATTTAATTTACCAATAAACCAGAAATCGATAAGAGCTTCGAAGTGAAAGAAATAATACAGCTACCATATAGATTTTGAAATTAGGTTATAATATAAAATTACTATGAGCACAATTGTTACGAACATGTCCTTGAAAGAAGAATATATATTACATAGTTTTGATTGGGCATAGCATGTATGACACTTATTTCACAGTGATATAACGAATTAAGCTGACCGTGAAGTCTATGGCGATCATGAGGTTCAGGTGTAATCCCCCACGGAGGTAGTCTATCAGTGTGTGCTGTCTGTCAACCCTACAACACACGTGAAACAATCTATGAGAATGTTTGTTAACTTTACAACAAAAGTAACGAGTTGACCAGGATGTGTTACCTTTGAACTCTACAATAAATTTAATACATAGTATATTATACAATAAAAGTAACAAATGAAGGATAGACACAAACCAAATAACTGTGCCCTGCGGCTCTGTTTCGGTTTGAAAGCAACGAAACATTTCATTTGTATAATTTATGCTTGATATGTTAACTTCTCTAATAAATGGCTGACACGTTTGATAAATGTATAAAGTTATATCCTACATTGATAAGGATATTCGGTATTGACCGTGTCGCCTATCTATGTATCAATCATACAGTACCTGAACTTGATGATGCGGAGGTCCCACTTGTGTTTGCTCTGGTCTTTGGGATTCTTTAGCGGGAGGTTAATGAAGCTGTCCGTCTTCGTTCTTTGTCAACATGATAACAATACAAGATAGAGATGACAGAGAAAAATGACGGTGTGATCAATTAATTGAATGTGATCATTCAAGAATAGTTACAATATTGTTTTTCTTCAAAAAAGTCTCCAAAATAGGGATACATTACCAAGGGCTATGCCTTTCTATAAAAATGTTTTTCAAACCTGTTTAGGCCTGTAAATGACCATTGTAAGGATGTACCTGTACAATTTGGTAATATATACATTCCGTAAAACATCACTTGGAACTAAACAGCATAATGTATTAGCGCATTAACCCCTACAGTAGGCAAGAAGGCAGTGTGGGCACCAAAACTATCAAATTACATTTTGTACGTAAATCTGATTAAAGTTTAGGAATGCTGCATGTTTGAAAGAAGAAATACGTTTATTATATCTATCCAGTTGGATGATCGTACGAGGCGACCAATGTAGGAGCCTGCAGACTCGGGCGATCTGATGAAGGGACATTGAAGATACCAAAATTGATTTGTTCCACAGTAACAACACTTAAGTTATTATTGTTTTCGATTATATACAGATATCCTATAACTGGAGTCTATTTTGACCCCAATCGGCATAACATTGTACATTTGTGAGACGACACTAACCCCAGAATCAGACAAAGTCTACAATAAACTTACGTATCCTTATTATGAAGCTCCACCAACGTAGTAGGTACTTCGCCGATCAGCTCAAACTTCTGTCCGCTGTAAGGGAAAGCAGTTCTAAACATTTCACCGACATCAATGTCCATTGCGTCAACTGCTAAGCTATATTTGAATGGTTTTGTGGTTCATGATTATAACATTCCCGGATTGTTTAAAATTGTTTTAACATACTCTCAGTCGCTTGTAAGACGTATTACGGTACATACAGATTAATCACAAAACGTCACCGATCGATAGTGATCATTTTCACTGAGGCACCACTCTGAGACAAACGTCATTACACGGGACAATAGGTGAATATACTCAATGGGTGGTAAACATGGCACACGTTCAGCACTTGGTGCAGCTGAAACAAACTCTCATTAATTAAGATTTTCTACATTACATTTCGTATATCTTGCATGTGAAACAAATGTATATGCGTTGTTTATAAGTTGCCTATATTGAACGAATACAAAATGATCATGTCTCAAGCCTACAATTAAGCAATGGAACGCATGCATGCTATATGTAACATTAGCCTATGGATCTCTTAGTTATAACAAAGATGCCCGTCTCATGCCAATAATTACACAACGTTCTTTCTAATATGAACAGAGAAAAAAGTATCTGCATACTATAACTCACCTACAGTATATAAATACAATATCATCTTGCATGGAGCACGATATACATGTACCCTGCCTAAATAATAATGTAGTACTTTTATGTTGACTAAAAAGGTATTTCTTGTCTGTATATGACTAAATTTAATCAAAGGTCGCGTTACAGAGATATTTTTTACTTGTACACAACAAAAATGTACAACATCACTAAAAAGCTGGATTATAATGGTAATACTTGCCTGTCTAGTTCCTCATTTCACAAAATCCACTTTCAGTGGTATCCGTTCCCTATGTATTACCACATTACATATAATAGCCGTTCGACATAGGAGTTAATTGCCCACATATATGCATTACCACATTATGAAAAAGCTTGATTATATTGGTATTGAATAAATGTTACGCCTACAAATTATCACATTACATAACAAGGATTACACAGATACTGCTTACCTTCATATTTACCTGAATCATGTTTTACCAAAAGTCGGACTATAGGCCTTTATATTACCACAGCTTAAGTCAATTAACGAAGATATAATTGTCTCTTTAACTCCCACTGATGTTTGGTATTTTAAGCATTATTATCATGCTCTTCTTGTTGATTAAAAATGACTACATTACATACGAACGGACGATATGATATGTATTTGATATACTATATATATAATATTTGTATATGTTATATACAAATTGTATCCTAGTGTGTTCGTCTAAGACAAACAACACCATGCGGGGTTTTTTGTGTGGTAAAGGACAGATTTACTTATAAATGAAAGGGTATTATGACGTATCCTGCCTCGACATGCCAGCACACGTTATTGCAATCATATAATCGACTGAATCGTGTAAACAGCGTGACAAGTGATACTGTTCGACTCAGTGTTAGCTATATGATAACTATATAATCATATAAGGAAAGAGCGGCAATTTTTTAAGTTTATGTATGCACAGCGGGTTTTATGATAGATATATATGTAACCGTTTTGCGTTCATAGCGGCATGGACATTGAAAAATGCCGTTAAGGCCTTAATTATATCTATTTTCTTTTCATAGTTTTTAATTGATCTTAATATCGATTTTCTCTTTTCGTCAGTGCAAACGAGATACCCGGAAATGCCTAACGTCACCAAAATGTTTGCTTCTAACTGTTGTCTCGAGGCGGGAGAAGAAGCTTCAAAATGACGCTGATCAAAATGCTAAATACATTTTTTAATACAGTACACCTCACTTATACATGTACATATAACTATCTTCAGATTATAAATGTTAACAATATATATATTGACAAAGGTAACACATAATTAACAATCTCATATAAATACATCTCACTGGAACGAAACGATGGGCTATGAAGTGTATACTGCTATATATAGTTATGGTAGCCGACATGGACACACAGGTCTAGCTATGAAATATAGCATTAATATAGCTGTGTACGACTTACGCTCCATCCTGACAAACTGCTCTGTATCAAGAAAAACCGATAAACTAATTATAGCATGAATCAAATATACATATACCAAGAAATATTATCAAATTAAGATATCAATAAAGCATCAGCTGGCACTCCTGAAATAAATCGTTCTTTGTATTAAGAAGTGAATCTGAATGGAAAAATAAACATAACTTTTAGAGAATATTCCTTACTTTATTTTGTACATTTCACACATGCAAACGATAGATGAGATGTATAACATGCTTACTATACAGGTTTCTATTAGTATCAATGACGTTTCTAACTTGTAAAGTTTCTCATATTTTCTAACTTGTAACTTTGTTTTTCAAGTTTTGATACACAGTATTAATTTTTGGCATTTTCTGTCACAATTTCACTTTCATAACCAACTTCATTCATGTAAATATCGAATCCTTTGGAACTAATATATCGAGTTTAAAAAAAAAGATTTTTACTTCTGACTTTGGTACACTACCATTATAACTACAGACGTTGTGTGGGTGACGATCTACCCTTCAGTTTTCATCAAGATATCAGTTATTATTCGGGCAGGACGTTGTTGAAATTACATCGAGAGCTACCATGCAGCTCTAAAACAGTAGGGTTCCCCTCCAATCGTATAGAAGTGGTGTAGTAGGGTTGAGTGGGGGATGGCTTTGTTAATTGTGACGTTCCCTCAGTGCGTGTTGATGTCATGCAGTACATGAATAAACCTGTTATGCTTACTGTACTAATCGTTACTTAGCATGCACATCTATGAATATACAATATGTATCCCAGGTGAATTAATGGGAAGATAGGCATCCCAGAATGTAAATGATTTCAAATATGTTATTCTCGTGAAGTTATATCAAAATAATCTCATTCTTGAAACATTATAAACAATGCAGTGAAAAAGCCAACAGCAAGAGATAACTTGGTGAAACCTGGAAAAATACATCAATGTCATAGCAACGCTACGGTGAATCTTAAAGGGGAAATCGTGAAACGTGTGTGGTATATTTACTTGTCGGCTTTACTACAGCAAATATATGAATAATTTAACTGTCTCAAAATTAAATGCAACAGCATATATTTTGTATCAACGAATTGATTTTATTCAAGTTAAACAATATGCCCAAAAGTAGTCTTAACGGTTCATCAACACAATAACGCCATACAGGGTCACACGGTAGTCTTAACGGTTCATCAACACACTAACGCCATACAGGGTCACACGGTAGTCTTAACGGTTCATTTAGACTATAACGCCATACAGGGTCACACGGTAGTCTTAACGGTTCATTTAGACTATAACGCCACACAGGGTCACACGGTAATCTTAACGGTTCATCAAGACTATAACGCCATATAGGGTCACACGGTAGTCTAAACGGTTCATCAAGACTATAACGCCATACAGGGTCACACGGTAGTCTTAACGGTTCATCAAGACTATAACGCCATATAGGGTCACACGATAGTCTAAACGGTTCATCAAGACTATAACGCCATATAGGGTCACACGGTAGTCTAAACGGTTCATCCATACAATAATGTCATACTGTACAAGGCGACACTGAAGTTTAACAGTCCAACAATGAATTCATACAAAGTCACGCGGTAGTCTTAGCGGTCCATCAATACACAACAATCATCGGATCACACGGTAGTCTGAACAAGAGACTTTATACTACACACGACTTTATATACCTCTGTCTAACGTTCTTTATTAATACAATATGTTCATACAAAGTCACGCGATAGTCTTAACGCTCCGTCAATACACAACAGTCATATAGGGTCACACGGTAGTCTACACAAGACACTGTTTACTACACATTGCTTTATACATCTCTGTTTTTATTGTCCATCAACACATTAAGTTCATGGAGAGTCACGCGGTAGACTTAATGGTCCAACAACACATTAAGTCATAAAGGGCCACAGTCTTTACCAGAGACTTTATATACTACACATGGCTTGATACGTCTCTGTCTTAATGGACTATTAACACAATAATGTCATTTATTATCCCCGTGACGCAGGTGACGTCACAATTCAGAACAGCGAAAATGGCCACCGATGTAGGCCGTTTTGATCATTACTGATGAGGAATAACAACATATTTTGACGCTAAAAGTATAGCTAAATACAAAAGCTGTTGTTAAGACTGCAGTGAATTTACTTCAAACTTATTCAACTAAACGGAATGCCGGAGGCGACGACGATTAGGGCAGAGCAAGCACAGAGGAGGTGAAGGTGTGTTCCCTTTTCACTTTTTTGTGAGTGCTTACTTTTTAACAACGAAAGACATACCCTGCTCCAAAATTTGAATGCCTTGCATGTTGATTTT